>MU227133.1:1894987-1907556 GCA_018584345.1 Thuja plicata
ACCCCCCTCTCAGTAATCTAATTGCAGGAATAACAATTGGTATCAGAGCATTGGTCCTCCATTGTGGTGAAGCTTAACAACTTGAGGTAAAGATCCAAGGTGATGAGAAAGGAAGGTCCTAAATTAACAAGAGAGAACTACTCAATATGGTGAGGTTGGATGAAGGCCTATCTTAAGGGATTGAGCGATCAGTATTGGGATCATGTGGAAAATAGGTATATGTCCCCCCAAGAACCCTAATTATAGAGCAATTGAAGGTTAAGCATGAACATACTGCTACTATGGGATCTATTGCAAGTACTCTTTCAGATGTAGAGTATGTTGATATTAAAGACTTAAATACTACTTATCGAATGTGGGAGAAGTTGAAAACCATATATGATGGAGATCAGCATGTGCAGAAGGAAAAGGTTGACACCTTAAGAGGAAAGTGGATGATGATATGAGAATGCAAGAAAATGAGAACATGGATTTATACAGTCAGAGAATCAAAGAAGTTGTTGATGCTATCTGAGGTGTTGGTGGTAATAAATATGTTAAGAACTTTATTACCTTAGTATGATATTAGGGTTTTATTTATTCAAGAGCTCAGATCTTTAGAAACTTTCATTGTTACTCTAGATCTATTAATAGGAAAATTAATTGCATTTGAGTTAAGTAATTATGATAATAGCATGCCTAAAATTGAATCTGCTTTCAAGTCATTAGTGACTCTTGCATCATCTAGGAAAGGAATGGAGATGTCTAAAAATTCTTCATCATGTCACTCTAATGACTGCTAGAAGGTTTCCTAGAGGGAAAGGGTATGTGCAGGATCATGGTATGCCAAACCAGGCCCTTAAGTGGCAATGAAAATTCAGAAAATCAGGTTTTGGAAAGTTAATGTAAAAAATTGAACAAGTTATCAATATTATATAAAAAATGTGTAGGAAGAGAATCTGTAGAAAATTGAATTTAGTTTCTTTGCTTCAAGCCATTTTTAAAAAAAAAAATATTCTATATGGTGAAATTTCAAATTTATATGCAGTAGTATGAAAATTTCAAGAAAAATATAAGAAGTAGGTGTATGTCTAACCACCTTAAATACAGTAAAATGATAATATTTTTTACAAGATTATATATATAATCATTAGACTCATCTCCGAATGTGATGCATATTTTTTTGTAATTTTTTTCTAAGTAAATAAATAATTATGATTTTTCTACTACAACTTTTCTAGAATATAAAAAAATTTGTGTCTGACCACCTTAACTTAGTCTAAACTTCATCAAATTGAAATTTTTTTATTTTTTTATTGTAGTAGGAAACTCATAAAATGTGACTTATGTTTAGGATTTCAAAAATGTTATATTGTTTGAAAGCTATAGCTATTTTTCAATCAATCTATCAATCAGGACTAAAAAGATAAGAAGTAGGTGTATGTCTAACCACCTTAAACACAATCAAATGATAATATTTTTTTACTAGATTCTAGATATAAGCATTAGACTCATCTCCGGATGTGATGCATATTTTTTTATAATTTTTTTCCAAGTAAATAATTAATTATGATTTTTCTAGAATATTAAAAATCCCGTGTCTGACCACCTTAACTTAGTCTAAACTTAATCAAATTGAATTTTTTTTTTCTTTTTTTCATATAGTAGTTGAAGCATAGAATGTGACACATGTTTTAGATTTAAAAATTTTTATACCATTCGAAAGTTATAGATATTTTTCAATCATTCTACCAATCAGGACTTCTTTTTCACATCGCCACTTTTTGGCATACCATGATCCTGCACATACCCGAAAGGTAAATACAAGGGAAAGTTCCCTTTGAAGTGATTTACATGTAAAAAAATTTGATGTATTGCCTCTATATGTCCTAACAATGACAAGAAGGAAAATCCAAGAAGATTCAAGGACAAGAACAAGAAAGTTTTATTCCTAGCTGAGGAAGGTGTAATCGATGAGGAATCTCATGGAAAAGACGAAGAAGAAATTGTGTTTCTTTTTAGTTAAGGAAGATCCCTCAGAAGAAGGTGAGAGAGCTTTGGTTTCAAACATGAATCATAGTGGTAACTGGATTATTAATAGTGGGCACACTCATCACATGACTGGTAATAAAATCAAGTTCATCAAGTTGGAGGAATGTGATGGAGGCTTGATATGGTTTGGAAATTATGCTCCCTATTTAGTAAAATGTAAAGGATCCATTTCTTTGAACGATAAAACTATTTGTGATGATGTTTATTGGGTTGAATATTTAAGATACAATTTGTTAAGTGTTTCTCAATTAAATAAAAAAGGTTTTAGATTGGAGTTCAATGTCCATGTTTATGCAAAATTATTGGTAAATCAGGAGAGCTGAATGCTACCAGTTGGCAAACTAGAGGTAACTTGTTCCATCTGAACTCTACTACTAAGAGTTATTTGCTTGCTAAGGTTGAAGATTGTTGGTTTTGACATAAGAGGTTTTCTCATGTAAATTTTGATAACTCGATCAAAGTTAATAAGATGAAGATAGTGAGAGGTTTTCCCAACCAAGTGAAACTAGACAATGTAATGTGAAAAGAATGTCATATCTTCGGAAGTTAACTAGTTATAGTTTCATGAGAAAAAAATGATTCTTCTGAAAATATGTTAGATCTGGTTCATACCGATCTGTGTGGTCCTATGAGAACTAGGAGTTTCTATGGTGATATATACTTCATGTTATTTGTTGATGATTTTTGTAGAATGATGTGGGTTATCTTTTTAAAGGAAAAAATTGAACCTTTTCACATATTCAAGATCTATAAAGATAGAGTCGAGAAGGAGACTAGTAAGACTCTCAAATGTCTTAGATATGATAGAGGAGGTGAGTTCACTTCACATGAGTTTACTACTTATTGTGAAGAAAAGGGAATTCAAAGACAAATGTCTGCACATAGAAAACCTCAATAGAATGGTATTGTTGAAAGAAGAAATAGATCAATCATTAATTGTGCAAGGACATTAATGATTCAAAAATGTGTTTCTTAGACATATTACATAGAAGTGGTGAGAACTGCACAGTTTATACTTTGTACATAGTTCAGCTAAAGAAAGCTACAAACAAAACTCCCTATGAGTTATGGTATGGTAGAACACCATGTGTTAATTATTTCAAAATCTTTGGAAGTAGATGTTACTTTAAAAGATCTGAAAATTATTAAAAGTTTGATCCAAGAAGTGATGAGGGGATATTCTTGGGATATTCCTTTAAGAGAAAAGCCTACAAGTGCTTGAAGAAAAGAACAAACAAGATAGTGGAAAGTTCTAGTGTCAGAATAGATGAGAAAAATTTTGAGTCCAGCAAGAAGGAACCTAAGACTATCATGGGTTTGTTTATGTGCAATTGGTGGATTAGGACACTACATAAGAATCGATAGAGAGACATATAAATGAACAAGAACATATACAAACATTTGAAGGAAGTCCTAGAACTAAACTGGTATTGCCTACGTATGTAAAGCTGAATCACTCACCTGATCAAATTATTGGTGACAGAAATGCAAGTGTGTTAACTAGAAGAAAGGAAAGAGAAGGTACGCGTTTGTTATCTAAATTTGAGCCCAAAATAGTGAAATAGGCATTGAAAGTTGAAGCTTGGGTGAAATTTATGGAAGAAGAATTGGAACAAATTGAGAGGAGAAAAACCAGTACATTAGTGCCTAGACTGATGGATAGGATTGTGATTGGCAGGAAGTGGATTTCCAGAAACAAGATGGATGAGACTGATGAATTGGTAAGAAACAAGACAAGATTGGTATACAAAAGATATGCACAAGAGGAAGGCCTAGACTATGGTGAAGCATTTGCACCTATGGACTGACTTGAAGGTGTGAGAATACTGCTTGCTTATGCTTCTTACAAAGGATTCAAGGTATATAAAATGGATGTTAAGTCAAATTTTCTTAATTATATTTTGAAAGAAGAGGTGTACATTGAACAACCTGAAGGATTTTGTAATTCTGAAGGAAATAATTTGGTGTAGATTATAGAAATATTTGTATGGATTGAAACAAACACCTAGAGAATGATATGAGAGGTTGTTCTCATATCTAATTCAAATTGGTTTTGTCAAAACAAGTGAAAACAAAAATGTGTATTTTAAATTTGACAAAGATGATAGATTGCTAATTGCAAAGATATTTTTAGATGATATCATTTTTGGTGGCAATGAAGAGTTGAGAAGATCATTTGCAGATGAGATGAGGAAATAGTTCAAGATGTCTATGATTGGTGAGATCAAATTCTTCATTGGATTACAAGTTCAATAGATGAAAGATGGTATCTAGATAATTCAATCCACTAATGAAAGAGAAATATTAAAGACTTTTGGACTAGAGGACTCAAAACTGATTGATACCCCTATGGTAACTGGTTGCAAACTTTCAAAGGAAGATGATTCTAAAGAAGTGGATGAGACACTTTATAGGTCCATGATCAATAAGCTACAATATGTTGTACTCGGTAGACCGAATATAGCACAGACGGTTGGATTAGTAGCTAGATTCTCTTCTAATCCTAAGGAATCTCATATGGTTGTATTGAAGAGAATCTTTAGATATCTTAAGGGGAGAGAAGATTATAGTAACTGGTATGGACATAAAGGTTATTTTTCTTATAATCTATTTATTGATGTTGATTGGGTAGGTAACATTGATGATTGAAAGAGAACAAGTGGAGGTGCATTCTTTCTTAGAGATAGACTTATGATGCAGGATCATCTTGGGTCATTGGCAATCCTACTCAACCAAAAAGATGTTTCTTTTGTTCTTTAATTAATTTGGAGGTTTCTTGGGAAGTACTCTATTACTCAAGCTTTGTTTCTCGGTAATGCTTGTTTCAGGTTTGGTCTCTGTTGCTCGGTTTCTGTTGCTCAGGCATGCTTATCTCTATCGCTCAGGCAAGCTTGTTACTTTCATATTATTCAGGTTTCTCTTCTAACACTCATTTTTTGTTTTTTATTTCTCAGGGTGTTCTTTTCCTGAGTCACTCTATTTCTTGGTCAACCTTTGCCCAAGATGTTTATTTTGGAGTTGGATCTGGTGGTCAACTTCTTTAGTTATTTTTGATGGCTTAATTGATTTGGGGTTTCTCATTGGGATTTGTGTGGACCTAAATCTAGGTCTCTGTTATGGATTTGAGTGCCAACCTCTTTGGTGGACTCTTGTATATATTCTTTTGTATGTTCTTAGTCTAGGTATCAATCTTAGAGAAAGAAAAGAAATGTTTAGATACTGAGATCAAAGGTCTGTGATCTCTGTTGTATGAAGGAAAATTTTTAATTCATTTAATATATGGCCAAAACTGGGAAGGTCTTATAGATTTTCATGTAATGATTTTGATAAATTAATGATAAACGATCACTATTTTTTCTTCTCTCACCATGTTGTTTAACTTTCGCATTGGTTCTGCAAGATGGTTTGGTAGTTGGGAGAGCCTTTGGCCCGATTAATAGTACCTCCTTGCTTCAGGCGGTATCAGAGCATTGGTGAGATCTAGTTCTTTCTTGTAAGCCCTAACTTAGTTGCTATTGTTGTGGGGTAGAATATTGTGATCTCACATACAATTGCAAGGGGAATCAAGATGGTTCATGGGAGAGGAAATGCAGATCCAGGTCTAGCTGATATGCTTAGACACATGACTGCTAGATTGGAATATGTTGAGATAGCCCAATGTAGAGGAAGACATCTAGAGGATGTTAGTGATGATGAAAATAAAGAGGTTCAAGTTGAAATTGCACCTACACCTGTGATGAATTAGGAAGAAGAGCAATTCTTGAGATCTTTGACAAGTTTGAAATCCACACCTCAGTTTAATCCTCCTGATTATAGTGAAAATTTGGATTCTAGTGAATTGATGGACTGAATAACTGAGATGGAAAAGTACTTAGAATATGAGAATGTAGAAGAGGATAAGAAGGTGAAGATTGCAAGCACAAATTTGAAAGGACATGTATCCTTGTGGTGGTAACATCTGCAATTAGATCGAAAGAAGAAAGGTAAAGACAAAATCAAGGTATGAGATAAGATGCTAAACAAATTGAAAGGCAAGTTTCTACCTTGTGATTATCATATTAACCTAATCCGATGAATGCAAAGTTTGAAGCTCAAAGACAAATCTGTAAAAGACTACACTAAGGAATTCTACAAATTGGACATCAGATCTAGACATGTGGAAGATGAGGTGGAAAGAGTAGCAAGATACCTAAATGTCTTGAGAATTTCCATACAAGATGAGATCAGTTTGGTCAAGATGGAAAGCATTAAGGAGGCATACCAATTTGACCTAAAAGTTGAAGAGAAGTTGAATAGAAGATATGAGAAAAGAAAAAGAGGTAGAGGTTTTAGATTACCTAGAGGAAGAGGTAGATCTCATGGTAAAAATAGTAGATCTGAACTAGACAAGTCAATTTTAGACACATCTCAAGATAAGGGAAAGACTAAATGGAAAGGTGAAAGTTCATACTGAGGAAGAGGCAATTACTCCAAAGGTGGTTATAGCAGAAAAGGGTTCAAAGTAACTTGTTACAATTATGGTGAAGAAGGACATAAATCCTTTGAGTGTACACGTGCAAGCAAGAAGATTGGCAGTAGTAGAAGAAATGCATTGGTGCAAGAGGAATCACCATATGAAGATGAGAAGGAAGGAAATTTCATGATCCAAAGGATACTATGGAGTGAAAAAGATAAGCAAGATCCTGTTAGGAAAATTTTGTTCAAGACTAGATGTAGAGTTGCAGACAAAGTTTGGAAGGTGATTGTTGATAGTGGAAGCTCGGATAATCTAGCATCTGAGGAAATGGTTGCAAAGTTTCTGTTAGAAAGGATGAAACATTTGAAACCCTATCAGATCTCATGGATCAAAGATGATCATACATTAATGGTGAATGAACAATGTTTTGTGAATCTAAAAATTTGAAAAGACTATGATAAGGTGTTGTGTGATATTATGCCTATGGATTGTTGTCATATTTTGTTGGGTAAACCTTGGCAATATGATAGACATGCTATACATGATGTAAGATTGAATAGATATTCTATTTGGGTTGATGGTAAGAAGCAAGTTTTGTTACCTTTGGTTGAAGAATTTGTTGGTGAGATATGTACATCTATAAAATTTTATTTGATGGAAGGAAGATAGTTTGTTAAGGATTTAAAAAGAAATGATATCTGTTATGCTTTGATTCCTAACAAACCAAGTAAGAATATACATCACATTCTCGCAGAGGCATGAAAGTTACTCACTAAGCACAAGGAGATAATTTCAGATAATGTACCTGATGGTTTGCCACCAATGAGAGATATCAATCACTATATGGATCTGATTCTTAGAGCTAGTTTACCAAACAAAGAACCACATAGGTTAACACCAACCAAGAATGAAGAGCTTAGTTTCCAAGCTCATGAATTGTTGAACAAAGGTTTGATCCAACAAAGTTTGAGTCCATGTGTAGTACCTACTGTATTGGCACCTAAGAAGAATGGAGAATGGTGGATGTGCACTGATTCCAGAGAAATTAATAAGATTATAGTGAAATATAGGTGTCCTATATCGAGAATGGATGACATAATGGATTGTTTGAGTGGAGCAAGATATTTTACCAAAATTGATTTGAAGATTGGATATCATCAGATAAGAATCAGTGAAAGAGATGAATGGAAGACTGCTTTCAAGACAAAGGAAGGTTTGTATGAGTGTTTGGTTACACCCTTTGGGTTAACTAATACACCGAGTACATTTATGAGACTAATGAATGAAGTTGTGAATAAATTCTTGAAAAAGTGTGTGATTGTATACTTGGATGATATTTTGATATTCAGTAAGACTAGAGAAGAGCATTTGATGCATATAAGGCAAGTGTTGCAGAGATTGAAAGAGGAAAAGTTGTTGATAAATTTGAAGAAGTGTTCCTTTATGAAAGAAGAGCTTGTGTATTTGGGTTTTGTGATTTCAACTGATGGTTTGAAGATGGATCCAGAGAAGGTTGAAGCTATATTGAGTTGGCCTACACCTGAAAATGCCATAGAGGTAAGATCATTTCATGGATTGGCAAGTCTTTATAGGAAGTTTATCAGAAATTTCAGTTCTATTTGTAATGTTATGACTAAAACAATGAGAGGAGATAAAAGAGAATTCAAATGGACACATGGAGCTAATAATATTTTTGAGGCTTTGAAGTTGAAATTTGTTGAATTACCTGTGTTAGCATTACTTGATTTAAATAAGGTATTTCAAGTAGAATGTGATACAAGTGGAAGTGCAATTGGATATGTGTTGACTCAATAAGGTAAACCCATTGCTTTCTTTAGTGAGAAGTTGAATGATGCAAAGAGGAAATATTTTGTCTATGATCAAGAGTTCTATGCTATAGTGCAAGCTATGAAGAAATGGAGACATTATTTGATACGAAATGAGTTTGTGTTGTATACTAATCATAAGGCTTTATAGTATTTGGGTAGTCAGAATAAGTTGAATCAGAGACATATGAAATGGGTAGAGTATTTTCAGAGTTTCACATTTGTGATTAAGTATAAGAGTGGATTTTCTAATAGAGTTGTTGATGATTTGATTAGAAGAAGATCTTTGTTGGCTGAAATGAGAATTGAAGTTCTTGGTTTTGATGACATGAAGAATTTGTATGAAAGTGATCCTAATTTTTTAGAGCAGTGGAGTGTGTGCAGAGCACCTAATTCAAATCAATCAAGTAAGTATGAAGATTATTTCAGTCAGGAAGATATGTTGTTCAAACGTATTCAATTGTGTATATTGAGAGGTTCAATGAGAACTAATATGATTAAGGAGAAATATACTAGTGGATTTGTTGGACATTTTGGCATTAATAAAACATTGATTTTGCTGAAGGAGAGGTATTTTTGGCCTCAATTGTATAAGGATGTTCAAGAAAAGTTGTGGAGTCAGTCAAGTTGAAAAAGGAGTGAGTCAGAACACTGGTTTGTAAACACATATTACTATTCCTGAGAAACCTTGGAGTGATATCAGCATGCATTTTTCTCTTGGCTTACCTAGGACAACAAGAGGTAATGATTCCATATTTTTTGTTGTGGAAAGATTTTCTAAGATGACACGTTTCATACCATGTAAGAAAACATTAGATGCGGTACATATAGCAGATCTTTTCTTTAAGGAGATTGTCAGATTGCATGGATTACCAAGGAGTATCATATCTGACCGAGACAGTAAGTTTGTTAGCTAGTTTTGGAGAACACTTTGGAAGAAGTTGGACACTGAGTTGAAGTTTAGTTCTACATTTCATCCACATATTGATGGACAAACAAAGGTTGTAAACCAAAGTTTGGGTAATTTGTTGAGATACTTAGTTGAAGACACACCAAGTAATTGGGATTTGACGTTGGCACAAGCAAAGTTTGCATACAACAGTTCAGTAAATAAGAGTACTAGAAAAACACCTTTTGAGATTGTTCATGGAACACAACCGAGAGGTATATTAGATTTGAGAGATATTGTTGGAGAAGAGAAAAGAAGTGTAGAAGTAGAATAATTTGTTGAGTTTACGAAGACATTGCATGAAGATGTAAAACAGAAGCTAGAGAAAAGTAATCAAAAGTACAAAGACAGTGTAGACAGATCAAGAAGACATAAAACATTTGAATTTGGTGATGCTCTAATGGTTCATTTGAAGAAAGGTAGATTTCCTATTGGAACATATGGTAAATTGAAGATGAATAAATTTGCTCCTTGAAAAATACTGAGAAGATTTGATAGTGGAAATGCTTATGAAGTTGAATTACCTGATGACATGGATATATCACCTAAATTCAATATTTTAGACTTGTATGAATATCATGAATGTGACGAAGAAGTGACAATACCAAGTGATTATCCTAAGAAGAAGATAGAGGAAGTTGAAAATATTTTGAAACAGAGAGTTGGCAGAAGTACAAGCGGAAAAGAATACATGGAGTATCTTGTAAAGTGGAAGAACAGACTGATTGAGGACTCATCTTGGATTTCTCAATCTAAGTTGGATTCATTTCAGGTTGGACCTGATACATGATTCGGGGACTCATTTCTTGTAACCCTGGGTGTTTGATGCAAGAGCATCTTGGGTCATTGACAATCCTACTGAACCAAAAAGATGTGTGTTTTGTTATTTAATTAATTTGGAGGCTACTCAGGAAGTACTCTGTTACTTGGGCTCTTTTGCTCGGTAATGCTTGTTTCAGGTTGGTCCCTGTTGCTCAGTTTCTGTTGCTCAGGCATGCTTATCTCTGTCACTTGGGAAAGCTTGTTACCTTCCTATTGCTTGGGTTTATCTTTTGACGCTTGGGTTATGTTTCCTATTGCTCAGGGTGTTCTTTTCCTGAGTCACTCTGTTGCTCAGTCAACCTTTTCCTGAGATGTTTCTTTTGGAGTTGGATCTGGTGGCTGAATTCTTCAGTTATTTCTGATGGCTTAATTGATTTGGGGTCTCTCATTGGGATCTGTGTGGACCTAAATATGGGTCTCTCTTATAGATTTGAGTGTCAACCTCTTTGGTGGACTCTTGTATATATTCTTTTGTATGTTCTTAGTTTATGTATCAATCTTAGAGAAAGAAAGAAAATGTTTAGATACTGAGATTGAAGGTCTGTGATCTCTGTTGTATGAAGGAAAATTTTTAATTCATTGAATATATGGTCGAAACTGGGAAGGCCTTACAGCCTGACATGTAATGAGTTTGATAAATTAATGATAAAGCATCATTGTTTTTTCTTCTCTCACTATTTTGTTTAACTTCTACATTGGTTCTACAAGGTGGTTTTGTAGTTGGGAGAGCCTTTGGCCCCATTACCAGTACTTCCTTGCTTCAACTTGTATCTTAGACAAGCAAGAAGCCTAATTGTATATTTCAATGAACAAATGAAGCTGGGTATGTTTTTGTTGCAATTAATTATACTCAGATAGTGTGGGTTAAGTAGATTATGGAAGGAATTCAGGAGAAGGTAACTAAACTGGTGGTTATCTATTGTGAAAATAGAAGTACTATTAACATTTCAAAGAGCTCGGTGATGCACTCTAAGACTAATTATATAGTTATCAAGTATCATTTTCTTAGAGAACAAGTACATGAAAAGGAAGTGAGATTGGAGTATGTGACAACAAAGGAGTAGGTTGCTAATGATTTTACTAAACCATTTCCTAAGGATAATTTTTAGTACCTAAGAGGTAGGTTAGGGGTCATTCCCCTATCTGCTTTTATTTAAAAGAAGATATAGTTGTATCAGTCCAAGTTTACTCATTGAATATTTTTATGTGTGGATTGATGTTGTGAGGATAATCCTTAGAAGGATGATGTAGAGGGCTAGGTTAGATTGGGGTTATTTCATAAAGAAGTTATTCTTGGTTTCTTCAATGGTGTTCCTTACCCAAGTGACCCCAAGTGCCAATATGCCACTAACCTATCACTTTGACTACCCCCAACTCCCTTACTATTATAGGGATTCGAGATGGCTTAAAATATGACTCTATAAATGTTCAAGTGGTTCTTGAAGTCCTACTCCAAGATCTTACCCTCAATCCACACTCTAGGCTATTTATCCTTGTAGCCTTAACCAGAGAGCTTTTCCCAAATAAAATTTTGTTTTCCCAAAACACTTCCCAAATAAATTACATATTCAGACACCCATTATCCTTATACACAACATATCAAAATATTTGGTATTGGTACTTTGGACCAACTATCCCAAAAAACTGATTGTTCACTGTCTACAAGAGGGCTAATTTGGGTGCATTTACAAAGGAAGTACCATTTCTAGCTGCTTCCCTAACATGCCACTTTGCACAGAGTCTAGAAATGGTCTAAAACTAAGGTTTATTAAAAATTTTTGGCAATAACACGTTTCCCTATGGGGTTTCTAACATACCCTCACCAAATTGCTCCAAAAACTAGGGCCTTCTAGTTTTCACCCTTCCACTCACTTCCAGAACCCCTTCTTTAGGATTCACCACATATTGGACATATAATTTTTCTACCTCAAACAAAAACATGCCCTCCTTAAGTCAGATCTCTTTCTGCTACACTCTAGCAAGCAATTTCATCAAGTTTTCTTCACTATTCTTGGTGATCACCATATCAAATAAAATATTATACAACATATAATGTTAGGAAAATGTTTTAAATTTTAAATACTCATCATTCCATGAGAAAAATAAATCACATTCATGGAATGATGCTTTCACATTGAAGAATTTATCAAAACTACTAAGAAAAAAATAGAGATTTGGTGAGGACAATCAATCTAAATTGATTGAAATGGAAACAATAATACTTAAAAGCATCAACACATGTTTTATACAACCCTAATATATATTCCAAGCATCAACAAAATTGTTAAAATTGTAGCATCGATCAGATAAATTGTAATAATACATAAATCATGAGATATATTTATATATATAATAATTATTATTAATAATGATATTAATACTTATTATTATTTATATTTATTATATATTTTTATTATAAATATTATTATTACTTTAATATAATAATAATTATTATTATCATTATTATTATTGTTATATAATAATA
>MU227133.1:1911156-1933351 GCA_018584345.1 Thuja plicata
GAGTCAACAATGGAGATGTTTTTTTTTAGTCAGAGGACTATGATCATGAGATAATTAGTCCCATGAGTACTGACTGAAACGTCTTTATGCTAACTCCTACATAACTTGGGGTTCACCAAGAGTGATGTAAACTATATAAGAGATATAGTATAGATGGATAATATTCTCACCAAGTCACTTGCCGAACGAAAGTTGAATACTTCAGGAAAGGTCTTGGTATGATTAAATTGTAATATACATTGTAATATATAAGATGTTTAATGTGTAAACTTCTTTTGTCATATGTGTTGATATATGACCTTATGGGCTCTACCCCCTGTATTCATATCTAAAAGGTGATGATATTTTGGAGATGAATACTTGTATTCAAATATTATAAGATGATGATCTTGTAATATTGATATCATGTTGACTTTATATCATTCATGGATGTGCCATGATCTGCTATGGTAGACATTATATCACGTAATGTCAGTGTACATATCATAGCAAGGATGTATAAGGAGAATGTGATATTCTGAAGCATATCATCCTTTAAGTACCACGAGTTATGTGATACTTATCATCACATGTTATGTGATGCGTCTTCACAAGATATGTTAGACTTTTATCATGAGTTATGTGATAATTATCATCACGTGTTATGTGATGTTTTGTCTTCATGCGATATGTGAGACTTATTATCACAAGTTATGCGATATTTATCATCACGTGTTATGTGATGATTGTCTTCACAAGATATGTGAGACTTATTATTGCAAGTTGTGTGATATTTATCATCACGTGTTATGTGATGATTATCCTCACGAGATATGTGAGACCTATGATCACGAGTTATGCAATATTTATCATCATGTGTTATGTGATGATCCTCACAAGATATGTGAGACTTATTATCGCGAGTTATGCGATATTTATCATCATGTGTTATGTGATGACTGTCTTCATGAGATATGTGAGACTTATTATTGCAAGTTATGCGATATTTATCATCACATGTTATGTGATGATTATCCTCACGAGATATGTCAGACCTATGATCGCGAGTTATGCGATATTTATCATCACATGTTATGTGATGATCCTCACAAGATATGTGAGACTTATTATCACAAGTTATGCAATAATTATCATCACGTATTTTGTGATGATTGTCTTCACAAGTTATGTGAACCTTCTACAAGAAATGTGATATATATAAAATAAATTTATCTTCCCTAGCTAAGAGGGAGTGTTAAAATTGTAGCATCGATTAGATAAATTGTAATAATACATAAATCATGAGATATATTTATATATATATATAATAATTATTATTATTAATAATGATATTAATACTTATTATTATTTATATTTATTATATATTTTTATTATAAATATTATTATTACTTTAATATAATAATTATTATTATTATCATTATTATTATTGTTATATAATAATAATGATAATAATTATCATTAATTATATGTCTGTTCATCAACTAAGAATGTCGATTGAAGAATATCGACTCAATGACCGATTGAAGAATTATCATTGAAGAATGTCGATTAAATAATTAAACATTAATTATTATATTGCTAGGTGTAACATTTTATACATTAAAGATAAATAAGGTTTTGAATACCAATTATTATCGGTTCAACACATACGTGAATGTCATTAGATGACGGGGCAAGTATGAAGAGCCATGTATCTAATGGACGTGACTCCTTAAGGAGTCACGTCCATTATAGACGTGGCCCTTCACTAATTTGTTTACCTTATTTAAAGCAGCAAATCTGAATATGGAAGACACACAGAAATCAATAAGTGCAGTTCTTCCTTTGACTTCCGAGTAATATCAAATACACAGATTTCAGAAAAGGTGATTTACACTAATTACTACTTTCTAAGTTATATTTAGTTCTGAATTTCATTTTAGTTGCACTTTCAAAAATGAATGGAATGAAATAGAGATCAAAACATGCAAAGGAAAGTTATGAAATTCTAAATTTTATTGCAATTCTGAGTAGAAATCCATACATTTCATCTCCAGTGTGTACCATTCTCTCTTCCAAGAATTAAATAAACTTCCTATCAACTTCCTCAACCAATATGGGTCGGTTGGAAGGCTTAGTTAAGTCTAAAAACACTAAAATACCATTTTCCCTCCTAAATGCTCATAACCATTGGAATTCAAATATTTGAATTTCCAACTTACATTTTATTTTTTATTTATATTGAAAACATGTTAACTTCCATCCCAATAAATTTATTATTTCTTCTAGGACCTAATTGACTCCTCTAAACAACTTTAGTCCTCATTTGGCACTATTGGCCACCCTTACATTGTTTTGGTCCTAAGTTATTTTCTAGGACTTCTAGGACTTATAATATTCAAATTAAATTGTATATTACATATTGCCATTATTGGCTTCAATATATCCCAATTTACTTTTAGTAATTCTTTAGATCCACTTCCTCCATTTGGTTCCAGTTTGGTCTTAGGTGTTTGGAGAGGTGCTCCTGCACCATACACCCCACCTCCAAAATGACTCTTGACCCAAGAGTGAAGGAAAGATGTATTTTTTCCACCCATTCTACTAGATGGATGTATACAACTCTTCATCTTCAACCTAGCACCCTTCATATGAATAGTACCTGCATTCTAAGCATTAGAAACAAAAGAAAATTCCTTGTTCTTGTCACCACCCAAGGAAACTTTGTTTATTGTTGATTGAGGACAGTCAACTTGTGACTGCACAAACTGCCCCTTCATCTTCATCTTAGGATCAATTAGACCCATGCTATTGTTCTCAATGGTATTGGCACTATCACCCTTCCTCACTGATACCATAGGACACCACATAGTCCCCACCATAACTTCTTTATTCTGCTCAGTTTTCTTCTTAACAGTCAATGTATTGTGACTGTCACAAACTTCTAATTTCATGACCAACAAAGTGGTCCTTGTCTTATGATCTATTGCTACAGATCCATGCACTTCTTTGCTTTGCAAATCAACACAAGTCTTAGAACCAAACACAATTATGTTCCTACTTTCATCAGCAACATGGTTGGGTAGGGGTGTGAGGGAATAAGTCTTTTCATCCTTGTGCACAACATAAACATTTTCCAATCCATAATGAATGGTCTTTCTTGAGGCTTACCATGGTCTTCCCAAAATGACATGACAACAAGTCATAGGGACCACATCACACAAGACCATGTCATTATACATCCCAATAGAGAAATCAACGTATGCTTGTTCCTTTATGACAATGTTTTGATCATTATTGACCCATGATGCTCTATATGGTCTATCAATTGGAAATGTGTGCAAATTCAGTTTATTCACCATCTCATAAGACACAAAATTATCAAAAGAACTAGAATCAACTATCATCTTGCAAATCTTACTATAACTTTGGCAATTGGTTCTAAAAATTGATATCTCTGATTTATTTTGCTGTTGTGAGTCTGCTCCTTTTCTCACCATGAGAAAATCACCCTCTATATAAGGTTCTAAAACAACATTTGCTTCTTTTTCTTTGGTCTCTTCCTCTTCTTGAGTTATATTCACTCTCCTTTCATTCTTCCTAGCCTCTCTTTCAGGACATTTGTAGAATGGATGCCATTCTTCATCACACTCGTAGCACTTCCCAGGAAAATTCTTTCCTCCACCATCGGCCTTTTTTTCTCCTCTCTTATCTGATACTTTCTCTTTTCCTTTCTCATTCTTCCCTTGGCTTGCATTCACTCCCTTGCCCTTACTTGTTTGTCCTCTTGGATTACCTTGTCTCTCTTTCCTTCTCCTAAGCTTATCCTCAGCTTTCATAGCCAATTTGAAGCATTCCTCCAAGGTTCTAGGTGTATCCATGCTCATCTCATCCTAGATATTGTATTTCAATCCTCCATGATATCTAGCCACCTTCTCTTCCACATCTTCATCATGAGATGCCCTAATGTCAAGCTTGTGGAATTGCTTTGTATACTTTGAGATGTCCATGTCCTTTAATTTTGTCTTAGTCCTTGCATCCTCTTATATAACTGGACTTTGTAGTCTTTAGGAAGGAACTTTTCCTTCATCTTCTCCATCATTCTTGGGCATGATAAGATCTTAGACCAATCCTTCTTCATCCTATCAACCTACAAGTTATCCCACCATAATAATGCATATCCTTTCATTCTAGACTTAGCAATCTTAACTTTCATTCTATCTTCAACATCATCACAATCAAAGAAATTTTCAAGAGCACTGAACCAATCCAATAAAATTTCATCATCCATCCTTCCATCATACATAGGAAGTTCAACTTTTACCTTTGAGTCTCCAAGCTTTACTTCCTTCAAGATTCTTTCCAATCTTGCATCCTCAGGATCAACAGGTTCCTCTCTTGCTACTCTAAATTTTTCCTCATCTTCATGGTCTTCTCCATTTCCTTTTTTGTCCACAAGTTCTATCAACCTCTTGAATTTTTCTCTTAACATTCTATTGTCTACCATCTGCACTCTTACCAACTTAGCAAGTTTAGCTTTAGTGACCCTCTGTGGGATCCCCTCTTCTCCCTCTGGCATCTCTGAAGAAAAGATCTCAAAAGAAAATCCTCAAATCTTCACCTCGGATTCTCCTAAGATCTGATACCAATTGATGCAGAGGGGTAGGTTAGATTGGGCATATTTCATAAAGAAGTTATTCTTGGTTTCTTCAATGGTGTTCCTTACCCAAGTGACCCCAAGTTCCAATATTCCACTAACCTATCGCTCTAACTGCTCCCAACTCTCTTACTATTATAGGGATTCAAGATGGCTTAAAATATGACTCCAAAAATGTTCAAGTGGTTCTTGAAGTCCTACTCCAAGATCTTACCCTCAATCCACACTCTAGGCTCTCTATCCTTGTAGCCTTAACCAAAGAGTTTTTCCCAAATAAATTACATATTTAGAAACCCATTATTCTTATACACAACATATCAAAAACTTTGGTATTGGTACTTTGGACCAACTATCCCAAAAATTGATTGTTCATTGTCTACAAGAGGGCTAATTTGGGTACATTTACAAAGCAAGTACCATTTCTATCTGCTTCCCTGACATGCCACTTTTCACAAACTCTAGAAATGGTCTAAAACTAAGGATTATTAAATTGGTTTGGCAATAGCACATTTCCCTATGGGGTTTCTAACATACCCTCACCAAATTCCTCTAAAAACTAGGGCCTTCTATTTTTCACCCTTCCACTCACTTCCAAAACCCCTCCTTCAGGACTAACCATGCATTGGACATATAAGTTTTCTGTCTCAAACAAAAACATGCCCTCCTTAAGTCAGATCTCTTGCTGCTACCCTCTAGCAAGCAATTTCATCAAGTTTTCTTCACTATTCTTGGTGATCACCACATCAAATCAAATATTCTGCAACATATAATGTTAGTACAATGTATTATATGTTAAATATGCATCATCCTATGAGAAACAAAAATGACATTCATTGAATGATGCTTTCACATTGAAGAATTTATCAAAACTACTAAGAAAAATAGAGATTTTGTGAGGACAGTCGATCCAAATTGATTTAAATAGAAAAAATAATACTTAAAAGCATGAAAAAATGTCTTATACAACCCTAATATATCTTCCAAGCATCAAAAAAATGAATGGAATGAAATAGAGATCAAAACATGCAAAGGAAAGTTGTGAAATTCTGAATTTTATTGCAATTCTCAGTAGAAATCCGTACATTTCATCTCCAGTCCATACCATTCTCTCTTCCAAGAATTAAATAAAATTCCTATCAACTTCTTCAACCAATCTGGGTTGGTTGGAAGGCTTATTTAATTCTAAAAACACTTAAACACCATTTTCCCTCCTAAATGCTCATAACCGTTGGAATTCAAATATTTGAATTTCCAACTTACATTTTATTGTTTATTTCTATTGAAAACATGTTAAATTCTATCCCAATCAATTTATTATTTCTTCTAGGACCTAATTGACTCCCCTAAACAACTTTAGATCCCATTTGACTCTATTGGCCACCCTTACATTGTTTTGGTCCTAAGTCCTTTTCCCGGACTTCTAGGACTTATAATATTTAAATTAAATTGTTTATTACATATTGTCATTATTGGCTTCAATATATCCCAATTCACTTTTAGGAATTATTTAGATCCACTTCCTCCATTTGGTTCCAAGTTGGTTTTAGGTGTTTGGAGAGGTGCTCCTGCACCAGGGGAGAAGTCTATGAAGTGATGTTCTTTGGTTAACTTGAGGTACTACACAAGAGATATCAGGTGTATTTGACACCATTGGCATTGTTTTCAAAGGGGGAGAAGATGTATGTTAGTAATCTAAGATGTATGGAGATGATATGAAGATGTATGTGTGTTTGACAAAGAGTGAAGTTCCATGTAAGGGGGAGCAATTACAAAACTGATAAAAGACAGAAGTGGAAACATTTTTTTCTACTTAATATTTCATGTTGAAGATTTTTATATATTCTATTGATGAAGAGAGTCTTTCCATCATTGGTCAAGTATAGAGTGTTGTCATCAATGCCAAAAGGGGAGATTTTTGGCATATATGATGCAGTTATGGTAAGCGTGTTTTGGTGATGACATATTGATTTGATTATAGGATGATCAGATATTATATTATCATTGATGTCAACTATTGACTTTGTTTTCTTAGTATGTTGTCAAGCATATTTGCAATGAATGGTGAGTTTCAGAAAATTTTAGTGGTTCCTATCTTTAGGGGCACTTAGGTATGTCTCTAGAAGAAAAATGCATGACCTCTATGGCTAAAGTAAGTTTATGTGAGAGTTGTAATTGAATAGAGTAGAACAGTACAACTACTAGGACAATTAATGGCAAGTGATTGATAATTTGAATGTCTTATCAAATATCTAATGCATCTTGTCGCATGGTCACAGGATATGGTGGTCAATAGTTTTTAGATGCTATGGTTGCAATCACAACTACTTTGAGTGACCAGTGAGAAGGATAAGTGATTGGTGAATAGAGACAATGTTATTCAATAGATTAAGTGTTTGTGTTCTTGTGCTACTCATGGAAGATCTTGTATCAGTGATCAGTATCGATGTGGTGATGATTAAAAATGAATGATTCATGATCTAGTGACATGTATTCATGATTGAAGGTGATGATCTAGCATCACATTGATTGATGTTATCTTGTGGAGAAGAGTCTAGAGGAAGTTTGAGTATGGTCAAAACGTGTTAGACTCTTTGGATCATTTCATATGTAAATTATTGTGTAGGTTGATGCGATCTTGGAAATATGTTTTCTATAAAAAAAAAATTTGTTTGGCATGCTTTATTTGAGTAGGATTCTTTGTAATTTCATTTTAGGTTTTAATTAAGGTGGTGGACTTAAAATTTCATTATATAAAGGCTAAAGTTGAATACAAAGTGTGTTGATCATGTGTTGTGCAAGTGAAATGTAAGGTGCATGTTGCGATCAAGCCAAAGAAGAATTAAGTATGATTAGAAGAGATTGCGTGCTTCAGTGGATTTGATCAAGCAGAGGTGGTTCCATTTTGTAGATTATTGTTGATGTTGTTTCATAATAGTTACAACAGTTGAAATCCCCTAATAGGGTAGATCCTAATAGATCTTTATTGTAAACCCTCTAACAATGTGACAAATTAGCTTGTATTTTAAGTCCTATAAGAAGGCTACTCTTTATAGGGTAAAGCTTCTAACAGGCCTAAGGTAAATCCCTTAACTGGGTAGCACCTAACAATTTTTTGGTAAACTCTTTACAGGGCTAAACTCCTCACAAGGCATACTTCTAAAGAGTACATCATTTTTGTGCGTACTAATCCCCACCATGGTGTTTTCCCTATTTGGGTTTCCATGAGATAAATGTGTGTTAAATTTGTGGATTATCTTGGATGCTTATGATTTTCATTTATTTCTATTAAGGTTAATCTTGTGAATGGTGATTAAAGTGTAAGTGATTGTAAAGTTGGTTTATTTGATAGATTACCGATTCATCCCCCCCCTCAATAATTTGATCTCAAGTCTAACAAGGGGTTGTGATTTGAATTAATTAAAATTTTAAACTCTATGAATACATGTATGTTTTTCTCCTCTCCAACCCATCACTTTATCTCTTACCCTTAGCATGCTTAACATTCAAAATTGTCCACTTTTGAGAGGAATAAGTCCACCACTACAACTAATCCTTCTATCAAAAATGATGATCCTTCCTTTATAGAGTGGGCCCTTACTATTCTTCCTTATTTGTTGGAGACTATCTCCTTCTCTTCCTTATCTGCATGTCTTTAAACCCTTCAACTTCTAGAAATCCTTCACTCATGGGTTTACCCCTAATTCTTCCCCTTTCCTTTTGAAGTTCCCCTCATTCATTCCATTACTTCTTATATTCTGACATCTTCTACTCTAGAACCTATTGCTCTCTATATTCCCTCTTCCCTCCCTCATGATTCAATGGTTGTTTCTCCTCCCTCCTCTCCCATTCATTTTCCCTGATTCTTTTTCTTCAATCTATTTCCTCCTTTGTTCTTTCCTCCCCCAAGTTTATATATACACTTTGATATTTTCCATTCTTCCTTCTCCTTCTACCCGACTAGCCTTGACCATCTCCCATTTTGTGATCCAGCTCTATGTAAATGGTCAAATAATAGAGTGGATTCTATGTTGAGTTTTATAGCTCGATCCACACCAATGGGATACAACCGAAGAGATAAAATGGATTCAAATCCATAATTATAAGTCTTCCTTAAATTATATAATTAAACTATACATAGTGCGACATTCTTCAAATTCAGACAAATGTAACTTGTTGTAAAGCATTAAAAATAGACTATTAGTCAGCCCAAAAACATTCTCCAATGTATATAGTGCAACTTGAGTCCTATCATGCTACAACATGACCATCCTTAACATCTTAACTCCTTGCTTTTTACATATCTAATCCAATAAAACTCAAATCTCGTCACCATAAATAGTTGAGTCGGCCAAGAGCCAATACAGACAACAACTTCGCACTTTTCACAAAAAATTGTCACTTGCTAAACAATCCATAAAAAGATATCTAAACTGTACCACTACACAAACCATAGATAATCATGTCCACCAAAGTGCATACGCTAAAATTTAAATGTGGAGCATTCTTTGATCCTTTCTTGACTGCGAGCCTTACTAACTAGTCAACAACACATCATATATTTGTCTAAAGAACAATTGGGGACTTGAAAATATGATAGTACAACATTCATAGTATACAATCATTATACCTAGAATAGCAAGCCACCATTATCCTATGTGGAGGAATACAAAGCATTCTCCCATAAGGTCTTCGAATAATCTTTTTTGCAAATTCCTACTCAAGTCATACTCTCATCTTCCATATAAACCTTATGTTATACTAGAATCAACATTAGAATACCAATACAAACTACTTATTATTCTTCCAGCACACATCCCATCATGTGAATCATCAAATATTTTTTTCTACATAGAATTTTATAAATCTTCTTCACTAATCAATAGTCTCTCAAATCTTCTACATCAATCAATGATACATCTTTTACCAACTTCTCTTCTTCAACAACTTCTCAACCTCAACAAGTTGGCATTACTACCACCAAGAGTTGATAGCAATGACAATGCAAAGTATAATACTATGAAAAGAAAAGATAACTAAAAGGCCAACAATAAGTTTCACATGTACTAATAATCGATCATTTTTTAGCTTTTTCATTTCATAATTGCGCGGAAATTTATCCATAAGTACTAACAATTATGAGTGCACAATTATAAGAATATCTTTAATTAGGTATCGAGCAACACTTTTAAATTGTTTTCACTTTTTAATGTTAATAAATTCCACATGGAGGTTTGTTAATACTCAAAAGCCAAAAATTAAATTTTGAATAACTAAATCACATTCGAAGACGAAAAATAAAAATAAAAACCTTGAAATGCAATGTATAGTTTAGGCTCTATATATACAGAGAAATAACTATAACACCTATTAGTAGTAAGTTTCCCTTCTCAATCATTGATGGTTAAGCTCTTGCACTGAAGGGTACATGTGAGATGAGTTGATTTACTCTGGTTGTCACTTCTTGTAGGTCATTTGTGTGGTTAGCAACATTTATTATCCTACGGAAAGTGTAGAGTACCACTACTACACAAACATTTCCATGGATTATATGTAATTCCAAATCTTTCTCCCAAAAATGTTTTTAATTAGTGCATCTATACAGCTCCTGATATTTGGAGATGCTACATTTTTTTAGTCTATATTTGAATTTACATTCATATCCCACTACGAGCTCGATCATATTTCACATGTGTGGATAACAAATGCAATTTTGTTTGGCTTATCTCTGTATTCTTGCAACAAATTAAATGTCCTAGCAATCTGGTTTTATATGCTTCCAATGGTTTAGGTGTGATTTTACAGTGTGGCATGTTACGATGGAAACCCAATGACAACATTTGTGTAAAGATTCGAAAGTGAAAAAGAAAACATCAGATACAAAACAAATGACAAATACACAACAAAAGTATTTATCCTGGTTCACCACAAAAGTGGATAGTCCAGACTGAGAGTAGAAGAATTATATTAAACTCGATAATCAAATTTACAATGAGAAGGGAGCTAAGTTTATAAGCTCATAACTGAGCAGCTGAAAGGACAAAGGCTGCAACAGGACAAAATGTCTATTGGCCTTCCAATACTCAACAAACTCCCACCGTAAGTCAATGGATATTTCAGCTGATTAGGCATTCCCCTGCTCTACATGTTGACCTACTTTAGCTTAACAAGTCCAAGAGAAGTTCTTGCACATTCAAACTTCTCTTTGGTTACAAATTTCGTGAATATATCTGTCGGATTGATTTTGGTATCAATCTTTTCAACCTTCAACTTGCCCTTTTCAACCATATGCCGAACAAAGTGAGCATGAATGTTAATGTGATTTGAACGTCACTAAGATGTATGATTATGAGCCATAAAGATGGCATTGTGACTGTCACTAAATATAACATAATTATTTTATTGGTACTTCATTTCACCAAGTAGTCACTGCAACTAAATCATCTCCTGAGAACCTTCGGAAAGAGCCAAATACTCAGCTTCAGCCAAGGAGAGAGCACTAGAATGTTGCAGCCTTGAGGCCTAGCTAATAGAATCTCCAATGAACATGAATGTGTAACCGGTAGTAGATTTACACTTATCCAAATCTCCAGCAAGATCTGAATCCGTGAATCCTTGCAGTTGTTTATTGTTTCCACCAAAACATAAAACATAATATGAAGTGCCTTTTAAATATCTTATTATCCATTTAATAGCTTCCCAATGAAGCTTCCTAGGGTTGCTCATAAACCTACTTACTACTCCCACCGCATGGGCAATGTCGGGGCAAGTGGAAACCATAGCATACATTATTCTACCAACTACTGATTTATAAGGGATTTTGTCCATGAATTCCTTTTCCTCTTGTGTTTTTGGACACAATTCAGAAGACAACTGAAAATGAGAAGCAAGAGGAGTAGAAACTATCTTGGCATCATTCATGCCAAATCTATCCACAACTTTGTTAATGTAATCCTTTTGAGACAAAGTAATTTATTTCTTCTTTCTGTCCCATGTGATTGTCATACCAAGGATCTTCTTGGCTGCCCCTAAATCTTTCATGGCAAACTTACTTGCCAACTTCATTTTCAGCTCACCAACAATTTAGGAGCTTGTGCTGGTGACCAACATGTCATCAACATATTGAAGAAGAATAACAAAATCACCTTTTGGAAGTGTCTTGTAATAAACACATGGATTAGATTCACATCTTATGAAATTTTGATCAATCATGAAGTGATCAAATTTCAAATACCACTATCGTGGGGCTTGCTTGAGCCCATTAAAACTCCTTAATCTTCAATAAAGATGTTCTTTCCCTTTTTCTATAAAACCTTGAGGCTGCTCCATATACAGCTCCTCATCCACATCACCATGGAGAAATGTAGTCTTGACATCAAGCTGTTCCAATTCAAGATCCAACATAGTTGCAAGTCCCAAAATAGTCTGGATGGTTGTCATTTTAACAACCGGTGAGAAAATTTCTGTGAAATCAATCCCTTCTTGCTGAGCGTATCCTTTTACCACTAGTCCTGCTTTATAGCATTTTAAACCTCTGCCTTCATCTTTCAGTTTGTAATCCCACTTGTTCTTAAGGGGTTTCTGATTTGGTGGTACAGAAGCCAAATCCCAAGTGTGATTACCTTCCAAAGAGCTCATTTCTTCTTGCATAGAAGTCATCCATTTTGCTTTATCACTGCTGAGCCAAGCATCTTTATAAGTAGCCAGTTCAGCTTGCTCTAAAATTAACAATTCAGGCTCTGCCTCTTTGGCAAATAACAATTCAAAATCTAAAAAATTTAGAGGGAATTCTCCTCTGTCTGGTAGATCTCCTTAATCCTTGATTCTGATTTGAATCATCAATCTATTTTGATTATACATCAATGTTGCTTTGGACATCATTTTGATTAATTAACTGATGTGCTCTAATATGTGAATGATTTTACCCATTGAATTCATTATTTTATCCACTTATCCCGTAGCTAGAACCTCCATGATTCTCATTGAATAGGTGAGTTAAATTGGGAGGAGGCATCGCCTCTACTCCACACGGTAGAGCAGGACTGCAATCGCAGTGCTTATTGGGATTGCAAGAAGACTATGGTTCCAAATCTACTATGCGACCTCCAACTGTATTGTTTGTTCCCAAATTTGGGAGAAGGCAGTCAGCGACAAAGGGGGATGTTTGTTGTAGACTTGCCGCCACATCCTCACCATGCGCGGGTGCAGTGCGTAAGGGAATACAAGGGGTGAAGACCCCTATTTTTATCCCATGATGTGGGTCAGCCTTGTTAGCTACTTCTATAGACATTGAAGTGACCCCACCCTTCATTCCGCATGGGTCTTCCTTCTCTGCTGGTGCCATAGGAAAGTGAAGACTCCCACGTTTTAATTTGCACCTCTTCATTTGTTCGTGACTCTTCAATTGGTTGTCTACTGTTTCCACTGAGTTGTAATGGGACTCTATTGGAGGTGAGTCATGGGTAGATTAATCTCCCATGGGTGTGGGGAAAACCATAGCAGCTTCTCCTTGTAGTTCGATAGCATAGGAAGGAGCATTTTTATTGTGGATAAAATTGTGGACTAGCTCAAACAAATTTGTTTCATTCCCATTATGCTGAGAATGATTTGAGGAGTCTTTGGAGATGTATGGAGCTATCCTTTGTTCTTCCTGCATACTGATTTCTTCATAGGAATCATCTGCCTCTTATTCATTATTTGAACTTGGAGTTGTAGTATGAGGAAGAAAAGGAGGATTTAAAATAGAATTTGGTGTATGTGGAACATGTTGCAAGTGTGCAGAAGAAAATGAATTGGTCTGAAATGAAGATAAGGGAACATACTCTTTGTCATGTGTTTCCTCCTTCATAGCTAGAAACATTGTTTCATTAAACACTACATCGTGACTCCGAATGATTTTCTTTTCAACTGGATCCCACATACAAAAACCAAACTAATCTTCTCCATAGCCTAAAAATATACATCACTGGGATTTCGAATCTAGTTTACTCCTCTTCTCCTTAGGAACGTGAATGAATGCTTGACAACCAAACACCCGAATGTGAAAATAAGAAATTCTCTTTCCCAACCATTATTCTTCTGGAATACCGAAATCCTATCAAAATGAGGGTCTGTGATTGATTAAATACACAACGGTATTACATGCTTCCGCCCAAAATTCTTTTCCCAAACCAGCATTAGAAAGCTTACATCTAGCTTTCTCAAGAATTGTTAGATTCAACCTTTCTGCTGCCCCATTTTCTTGTGGAGTATATGGGACAACCTTGATTCTTTGAATACCATAATCTACACAAAAATTATCAAAATCCAAAGAATAGAATTCACCCCCATTATCCGTCTTTAAACATTTTATTTTATGACCCACTTTGATTTTCAACAAGTGCTTTGAAAATTTTAAATTTTGAAAAAACTTCAGATTTACGAGACATCATGTAAATCCATACTTTTCGAGTATAGTCATCAAGAAAAGTAACAAAATAGTTTGCACCTCCATAAGAAGTTACCTCCATAGGTCCGAAGACATCTGAGTGCACTAGCTCCAGTGGTGTTGTCTTCTTGTCATGTCCATTCTTCAAGAAGCTGACCTATTTTTGTTTCCCACAAAGGCAATGTTCACAAAACTCCAAATGTCTGGATTGAAGACCAGGTAATTGATCTCGGTTTAGCATAACCTCTAGTCCTTTCTTTCTCATGTGAGCCCATCTTTGATGCCAAAGAGAGACATCGCTGCCCACAAGAGTCATAGCAGATCGCACCTCACCAATAGTCTCAACAACATAAAGGTTGCCCACTTTATTGCCTTTTGCGATAACCATAGAACCACTAGTGACTTTCCATTTGTCTATGAGAGTGGTGAGAAAGCCTTGTGTATATAGCTGACTCATAGAAATCAATTTTTTCTTCAACTTAGGAATATGCCTAACATCTTTTAATAGCCATTTAACTCCTCCATCTAAATGCAAAACAATATCACCTCTTCCAATAATTTCACACAAATTATTCTCCCCCAAATAAACTTTTCCAAACTCACCTTCTTGGTAGTTCGTAAACAAATCTATGCAAGAAGTGGCGTGAAAGGAAGCACCAGAATCTAGGACCCAAGATTTGGATGTTGTGTCACTTGTGGAAAGAATTAAGATGCCATTGTCTCTATCATGAGCTATTTTCGCTTCGCTGTTCAAAACATTTTGTTGTGCCTTCTTGTATTTTCTACAATCTTTCTTGACATAGCCAGATTTGCCACAAAACCAACAGCTGCCTTCTCTTCCTCTAGATTGTGATCTTCTGGCTAATTGTGGCTGGCTATTGTAATTATTTCGGCCTCTATGCTGGCTTCTTCCTCTATTTTCAGTGCTGACCATGGTAAGAGCATCACCGGATGGAGTGTCTTTGTTACTTCTTCTCATGTATTCACTAAGTAAAGTGGCAACCACTTCATCGTAGACCAACTTCTTCTTTGTGGAATTATAAGTACTAACAGATGTAACTATGGGATCCCAACTATCAGGTAAGGAACACAACAAGATGATGGCTTTGGCTTCATCATCTTGTGTCATGCCAACTGAGGTTGCTTGACATAATAAAGTATTTAAATCATTTATACGATTTGACATCGCAGCCCCTTCCTTCATTTTTAACTTTTAGAGTCTCTTCATAATGAAGATTTTATTTGCAGCTGATGTCATCTCATACATGCTCTGAAGTTTGTCCCAAATTTATTTTGATGTCTTGTCATTCAAGACATTGAACAAGACATTTTTTGATAGTGAAAGGAATATTGATGCCATCACTTTATCATCTATTTTCTTCCAATCTTCATCTGAAATCACAGCTGGTTTCTTAGTTTTTCCTTCCAGTGTGATTGATAAATCTTGCTTGATCACCAAGGAATGCATCTGCACTTTCCATAGGCTGAATTTCTTGCCTATGAATTTGTCCACTTTCGTATCCTCCATCTTTCCATAAATTCAACCCCGATTTCCAATCTACACAATCTGTGCTATGATAGCAATTGTAAAGATTCAAAAGTGAAAAAGAAAATAACAGATACAAAACAAATGAAAAATACACAACAACAATATTTATCCTGGTTCACCACAAAAGTGGCTACGTCCAGACTGAGAGCAAAAGAATTATATTAAACTCAATAATCGAATTTACAATGAGAAGGGAGCTAATTTTATAAGCTCATAACCGAGTAGCTAAAAGGACAAAGGCTGCAACAGGACAAAATGTTCGTTGGCCTTCCAATACTCAACAATTTGTGCTAGCTATATATGTACATTGTTCCAGATTCTCATTCTTATTATTTCAAACTTTCCTCTTTGCCTTGGTCATTTTTTTTCTAGCCGAGAATGCCACCTATTCCAAATCATGGAGAATTATTGGTGTTTTCATTTCCCCCAAGGAATCTGGGAGCACAACCAAATACTACAGGGAAATTTTGACCCTAGATTATGCATTGGAGAATAATACGCTAACCATCCCATTGGGGGGTTAGTGGACAAACTTAATTTAGTTTTGAATGTCTTCTATACTGGTGACTCTTTACCATAAAGGCTAGCCTTTGGAAAGGTTTGAGTGGTTCTCAACTAAGCACTTGATCGATTCACTCCTTTGCATCTGTCGTTTGATCACCATGTTCACGAGGTTGTTTCTCCCCTTCAAATCGCTTCACTACAAATGGTGCCTGTAGATGCTCTGGGTCCTATTTAGTTTTCTTAGGTGACTCTTACAATGCTATTTGTAGCTTGGACTATTTTTGTTCATAATCAATATGCTTTGTTTTTTGTTCAAATTTGTTTCCTACCTCATAATGCCAATTTTTGGAGGGTGAGTATTTTGGTCTTTACTAGATATGACAATACTGTATATAACTCTTTTTATACTAATATAATAGTTTAGTGACTATTGTCATCTTCTTTTATTAAGTGCCGAGAAGATATATATATATATATATATATATATATATTTCTTTTAAGTTTCATGAAGGGAAATCATGGCTAAGGATAATTTTGAATTTTAAAAATGTAGATTTTATATATCTAGACTAACCTTATCAAATCTCCAAAAAAAATCACACTAGTAATTTCCTTACATTAGATAATGCCTTTGAATGAAAGAGAAGATTCAAAATAGGTCTTTTATGGAGTTGGCTCATGCAAAATATGATTTTAAACTTTTAAAGATATAGATATTGAAAACATTACCATTTAGTGTGTGACCATACAAATAACACATAAAGTCCACGACATAAATATAATGAGCTCAATGAATAATATTCTCATAATCACCATTAATGAATTGATTAGGCAAAAAGGAGTTCCATTTGGGAAAGGTAATATGGAAGTAGCTAATGCAGATGCTATATTATACAAAATAAGTAATACATCAATGCCTAGTTATTGGCCTTCTAATTTAGTTCTTAATATAGCTACCAACAAATGGGGTGTGTGTATAGTTAAATGATAGGAACATAGGTTCACAATTTTTTTAAAAAAATATGAAGAATTATCAACAAGTAATATCATTTAAGAGATATATTCAGTTAGAGATGCAAAATAGACACTACACATCTTCAAATATATGTCCAAATGAGGAGAGATAGGCCACTTATATACCTCTCACAATATTTAGGAATTCAAAGGTTAGAGGAGGATAACACAAGATCTAATTTCCCACTAAAACACCATAATGGGCCACCAATTTGAATTTGGGTCCAAAACTTGGGGTATAGATCACCTAGGCCATTTTGTACCTAGGTATACATCACCCAAGGCATTATATACTTGAGGAAACAAGATAAAATTTGAATGGGGAGTTAGGAAGAAGGAAAAGATGTCAAACTTGGGGGACATGGGTTGCTGGATCAAGCATAACATAACTGAAATCTTAAAAATGTCAAAATGCGGCCTAATTAAGCATCTAATTATAGGTGTTTACTTTTTAGGATGATATAATTTTAAATAAGGGATTATGGGACTTGTTATAAAAGTAAACAAGACAAATTGGAAAAGTTCTACAAGTTTACATCACACATTTAGTCATTACTCAAAGGAGGAGGAAATTAAGTATTTTATGTGGGAAATATAAAATGGAGTGAAAGAGAAAAGAGATAAAGTGACTCAACTAGAAGAAGAGATTAGACATTATTCCATTCAATAAGTTATTGTAGATATTTCTATTAGGAATAGTCCTAAGAGATAACTGAGAGGGGGGGGGTGAATCAGTTATCTACAAGATTCAATTCTTTTTCAATTAAGTAAAGAATAAATTTAAACATAAACTCAACAAGATAACACAGAATTGAATAACACAATTTTGGTAATGGGGAAAACCAAATTACGTAAAAACCCAGGTGGGAATTAGCACCCACAAATAACTAAACTAGTGTATAATGATCCTTGTTAGAAGATCTTGCAACCCTGTTAGGAGTTTGTTGACGGGACTTTGTGACTAGATCCGCCAACAGATGTAAGTTGTCACCGGGTACCGGGGTACCGGCCAACCTTGCCTGTAAAGGTTGTCTAGGGAATAAATTCTCTGGGCCTTCAAGCATGTGAGAGTCAGGTCTCAATGGTGTGGGAGGTAAGTTGGGAGTGTGACTATTTTTCTCAGGGGGATAGCTGGTTTTCTTGGCTCATCTTCTTCGGGGATTTAGGTAAGTTTGGGTTTCCTACAAGCACACGTTAGTTAACCAAATAAACTTCAAAAGATAGGCCAGGGTTAGAAATATTCCATCTACCTATAGTCATGCAAATACATTTAAAACATCAACCATGCTCTAACATCCTACACTAAAATACTGAACACGCACAGAACCATCAGCTCATACATATTCAAGAGTGAGGGGAAAAGAAGGTCGTTAATCTACTTTAAAATATCAGAGCAAGGGACATCAGAAACATACAACACAAAAGAATGTTAATCTAGAGATTAGAATGACAACAACATCATTGCCAGAACTCCTCTTTCTTCATTAATAGGTTTTCTAGCGAGCACTGGTGTATACAATAATGGCTCCAAGGGAGCATCTATCTACTGAGAACTTCTAAGAACTGAGGAGAATTGAGCTCTGCAACTACTAGAAATGAATTGTTGAAATGCTATAGCTATGGACTATAAAATCATCAATTTCTCTGACCCTTGGAATGAGGTTGGACTTGCTATTTATACATAGATTTTCCCTAAAATTAACCTAACTTATCTTTACACTCAACAATAAAATACAATTTCTAGTGGCCGGTACTACCTGCACCACCCTACAATAACCTTGAGAAGAACAGAGGTCTGACATGTCAGAAGAATGAGACAAGAAAGGAGGTATGGAAGAATCATCCTCAAGAAGAGAGCCAGAGGGAGAATAGAAGAAATTTGATCCCTCAGGGATCAAGGCTACATGCCTCATCAATGTAAAAGCAGTGCGCTGTCTTTGATGCGCCAGGTGCTATGTTGGAGCGGTGCCTTGGGAAGACCACCTGCCTCGATTTGATGTGTCTTGTTGGGGTCACCCACTTTCTAACACCCTTATTAATGGTTTGATAATGACTGATTAGCTTTGGGGGACCTAGACAAGGGCCATCAAAAGAATGCAAAACTATAGATCCAGAACTCCAGGATTCGGGAGCTTACGCTCCAAAAATAATGAATACAAAATGTGCTCTATTGGTGAAGATCTCCAGACTTTGGAAAGCCTTATTACTCCTTATTGTCTTTGAATATTTCTAGGGGTTGGACAATTCTTTCCTCATCAATGTCCTTGAGGCTGACCCAGCGGTACTTAGCTACCTCCACCTGTTCACCCAAATCCAGAGTTTTTGCCTTGAATTCAATGGCCATCTTCATAGCATCATGGCCCCGGAGGACCATGCGAGATATACGGGACATTGTGGCTCCATCAATTCCTTCTGAGGACTAGTATCGAGCTTCCATTAGCTCATCAAATTTACCTACGACATACTCCTCTGGAGTACACATCTCAGTACTAAAGGGATTAACTCCTGAAACCCTTGTAATGAATGCCTTGTATAAATTAAAATAATAATCAATCTCTCGCACCTTGTCCAGCAAGGCCCCTACCAGTTGCTTGGTTATCTCCAATGTGAGATCAAGTCTGGAGTACTAGGTCTGGACAAAATCAAAGGACTCCTCTCCAAAAATTCTGGCTTCAGAGACAATTTCCTCCCCAATACTCATGAGTTCTCCTAACTCACCTATCCAAGCCTCATACTTCTCGACCTCTCCCTCCAGCTAGATGGTAATGGTAGTTTTATCCTGATGCACCACATTCTCAGCTACGTATAGGTCAGGGAGTGTGGTCACTAAGAAATGCTAAACATTCCCTAGTTATTCGTCTACCCAATCATCAACCACCTGCACTTTCTTTTTCATACTCCTAAGCGCGTTGATGTCACCCTGTAGGAGAGGTGCTCTAGATGAGGAAGCTTCTATAGAAATGGCATTGATGGGTTAGGCAAGCTCTATCAGAATTCCAACAAGATTTGTGTTCTTCTCCATTTCTTCCCTAAACGTCTGGGCCTCCTTTTCATAGTGGTCTTCTACCGCCTTGGTTGCTTCTGTCAGCAGGTCTAACTCACCCTGCTTTCACCTCTTCCCTAGAGGTATCTCCATGACTGCATACTCTTCAGCCTTGGCCGTCACCTCATCTACATCTAGGCAAGGTGTTGCGACTACTACAACTATATCTCTACCCAACCCAGTCCAGAGGGTACGGAATATGCGGGCTTTCTTTGCCTTGGGGGGATTTTGTGCTTGCGCCATCATCTCTACCAAGGAGAGATGGGCCTTGCCCAGTGCTGGGGTCTTCCATTTTCTTGATTCCACAAACCATTTTGGTGGCAGGGGTGGCCTTGCTATCAGAGTTTGATCCTATGAAACCCCTCTAGGGTTATGTTGTACATCCCTAATATTTTGAGCCTCTTCAGACTCCTTTCCTATATCTTTCAAACCGCCGGCTTTATCCACCTTATTGGAATTTGTATCATCCACCCTAGTGTCCATGCCTTTAGCAGTGTTGGGCTTGACATTGGCATTCCTGGGTTTCTGCCCCTCATCTTGGTTCTATTGTTGTTTCTCTTTGGCCTTGTCTACCAAGATGTTCTCTTCTTTCGAAATATCTTCTGGAGGCGGGTGAGGTATCTAGCCAAAGTTCAACAATGCGGCCACTGAAAATAACTAATCGAATGTTCCCTTCTTCAGAGGCATCATTTGGAGCATGGCAGCTGAGGTCATGGTTGTTCCCGTAGGTCTAGTTTTCTTGGCTGATGTCGGTTGCTCATCCTATATTTACCTATCTTCCATGGTGCTTGCCACCTATATCTATGGGATGTCAGAGATGTTCATCTGTTCAGCCTCCTTTTCTGGTTCTACCTAGACTTCTTTCTCTTGGGTAGCTTCTTTCTCTGGGGTTTTCTTCTCAAGAGGGATCACTAGTTCCTCTTGGGCAGCTATTTCTTCTACTACCTTCCTGATATCCCCATGTAAATTTATCAGTTCATCTACCCCAAATAGGTCATCAAACTCATGTGGAGGGGAGGTCTCTGGGGGACTTTTTAGGTTTATTATCTGACTCTAGAGAATCTAAGGAGACAATCTGTATTTCAAGGATGTCAGCCATCCCGAGCTTTGGCTCCACCTTTGGTAGAGGATTAGTTGTCTTTTTATTTTTCCTCCTTGTTACCAAAGGGGGCCCTGCATCCCATATGGCTTCCTGCTCTTCCTCTGCCCCAGTCCCTATTGCTCAGGCAATTAATGCTGCAAGTGAAGGGGGAGTGGGATGGCAGACAGGTCTGATCATAATGGTCAGGGTGGCCAATCAGGTGATTAACTTTTCTTTCATTTGTTGGGAGGCTACCAACATTTGCTGCATTTTCTCCACTATGGGAGTGGCTGTCGGGACTTGAGACGGAGTCCCTACCTTCCTTTTTCCTCTGTCCTTGACCTGTGAGGAGGTTTCGGCCCCAGAAGTTGAACCCCACACAAATGGGCCAACTTTATGTGTACTTCTTGGGCATGCCTTCTTGAAATATGTGTGACTGCACTCGATCATGTCATGGGTGAGGTCATCTTTTGCTGGTCCCTTCTGCGCATCCCAATATACCAAAGGGAGGGCCATTTTATCTACTCCTTTTTCTTTGTATTTTGGGTCTACTATGGACCCGATATCTGAAAAGTCATCCGGGAACTTCTGAAGCTTGAGCCTCTTCATCATTCCCATTTTCATCTAGATGAAATGCCAATTCCAGACTTCAAAGTTGTCATGGAAGTCTTCCCAAAATTCCTCCATCTGATACTCGTGGGGCTCTGATGCCCAGGGAATTGTCATTGCTATTTTTCCCAGTGGATCAAAATTCTTATTAGAAATTAATCTTTACTTGCATTATGTAAGTAGGTGATTCATTTTATGTAATTTATTTTCCCTTGGTTGTATAATTTAAATGGGATAAACCAAGGTATCCCTTAGATTCCTCCCTAAGAGGAAATAACACAAGTGGCACACACTTTATGAATGTGGCTCACATGCACATGGGAGTTACACTTCAA
>MU227133.1:1933445-1956622 GCA_018584345.1 Thuja plicata
AAGTGTCTCTTTGTATGAGCTTGGCTCTCTCTCTCTCTCTCTCTCTCTCTCTCTCTCTCTCTCTCTCTCATTCTTAGGAAATTTGCCCATTCATTTTTATTCACGGGGGTTTTTTCATGCTTTTCCCCCTTCAAAAATCTTATCTCCTTGTTGCCTTTTCTTTGGTGAATGCTCCTCATTTTGTGAAAATTCATGGTAAATCTCCTATCTCCTACTCATTGAATTAAACATTTCATGTTTCTCTCTGCATTTCTGTTATTATTTTAACAATTCTTCTGCTCTAGATAAAACTCTGATAGTCCCAAACTTTTGAGCTCATTGTCTACCTCTTTTTCAATAGCCAGACTACAAGAGTAATTCCCACAAGTGATTGGGAATGACACATATGTCACCTTCTTCACTGTGAAGAGGGCGTGTAGGTCCAAGATCTGCCTGCAATAATCTAAAATGATTATTTTATCCCCATAATGCTTGGGCAATAAATAGGGTTTCCCAGAGAAGGCGGTCACTCAAATGTAGGTATGCTATTGAAATTGAATATAATAATGGCCATAAGTTCTGACCAAGTCCATTTCCTCCTTGGAGAGGTAGTATCTGGCATCTTGAGTAGCTATGAGGAGGTTGTAGTAGATGAAGGAATTGTTCACCCAACAGAAGCTGAGGAAACTAACCTCCCATTGGATCTATGGAAAATAATCCCAGGGAGGATTCTGGCCTAGGCCAATCCTGAGTACACCCACTGTAAGTAATCCATTTGTGATGGGACATTGTTGTGCCAGAGCCCACAAAACATAAGATGTCATGTAGAATTTGTATGACTTGGTGACCTAGAGAAATTGCGAGTTCACGTGATTTGCAATAATGGTGGCCCAATCAAAGTTCTGTTCGCCAGAGGTGATGCCCAACAGGAAATAGTACATCCATGCCAAGAATTCTTAGGCATGGGGTTGTCCAAAGACCCTACATAGTGTGATAATCCCCATCTATATGCTTTCTTAGAATTTGGTCTGGTGGATTTCAAGCTTCATCTTTCTGAAGTCTTTCCTTGGCACCTTAAGCCATTTGTTGTTGAGGTACTATCGTGCCATGTGTTCCAATTTCTAAAATTCTTCTAGGGCCAACGCCTGAGTGAGGATGACTGCATAATCAAATTTGGGAATTCCCAGTCCTACCTAAAAGGTTGCAGTGTCTAGAGACACCATAGGCGTTGGATATCCAGTTGGGACTAGGGCGGCAAGCACGATGGCTTGGACGATGGTATTGTAGTGTCCTGCCAGAGTGAGAATGAGCTCTAGGGCTTGCACGGAGCAGGGGAAGCAAGAAGATTTGAGGATATTGGAATTTCGCACATTGATTTCCTATGGATCTCCAGGTCGTTTGTTGAATAAACATCCTTTTAAACAGGGCCTGCATTTTGGCCCACATTCTGACACTAGTTTTGGTGATCAATTGTAGTTTGGAATCAATCTTTGATCTCAGAATGATGTCTCCCTTCATATACTTCATTGTCAACAAGATTTTTTCTAGGGCCTTCTCACCCTTTGTTCTGAAAACTACCCGGGTGGCAGGAGTGGTGGGGAGATCTAGACTCTTGGGTGGAGATGATGTAGAAACTTCTGAAATGATTGATGATTGGTATTTCAAAAACCTGCAAGGCAAGATGACCATCAGTATTTATATAAAACAAAGCATTATTCCAAATTCCAGAGATCTTACCATCGCATCGCACCTGTGCCTGAAAGAACTATTAGCTCATGTCAAACCCCAAAAAGATACATACAATAAGAGTGATAGGAATTTGACCTCTTCTCGGACCTCCATGGACTCTAACACATGTGATGAAAAAAGGAACAAAGGACCAAATGAAGACCTGGGACCTGGAGTCTAGAAAACTAACCGTTACTGATGGTACCAGAAATGAGCCATATTAGGCTAACATGGGGGTGTCACGTGGTTATGTAGTAATGGGATTTATAGCATTTATATTGAAAACTATCCGAGCACGTGAGGAAAATAATGCCACTTGGGCCAGACTTGAATGCATGCATGGGAGACTTAACCTATCATTAAGACTGACTTGATAGAGGAGATAGAAAACTACCATGGCCAAACCAGTGAGGTGGCAAGTTTAAACCAGGTAGCCATCTTTCTCAGACGAGCTCTACATTTGGGGTTCCTGATGCATAGAGCGCGACAAGCTCACCACTAGGAAAAGTGTGGAATATAGAAGAAATGCATAGAGCTGAAGCACAGATGAGGGCCGAAGCACGACTCACAGGCTGGCCCAAAATGGACATATATACAGATGCAGAAAATAGACACACAATATACAATATATACAGAATATATAGAGGTATTTATGCAGAAACCTACTAAAATATATAAACCATTTACACTTAAATTACAACTACACAAAGGGTGAACAACCCTCTGGCAGAGCCAACCCACCAATGGGAGGCGACAGAAAGCAAAACCAGAGACAGAAATGAAAGCAACACAAAAAGAAAACCAGACTAAACAAGCGAGAACCAAAAGAATAGAAAATAGAGAGGGAAAAGCTAAAGACCTACCTAGAAACATGGGGGATGCAAGAAAGACGAGCATGGGAGGCATTCTGCAACAAGTTCACCTTCAATCAACCACGGTTGAGCACTACAAATCTCTTTGTAATTAATGACTAAGCATAGGGAACAATTTGTTGTTTAATCGCTTTAATCACCTTTGAAATCTCTCTAAGTTCTCTAAGTATTTGATCACGATAAATGTGAAAATGATAGGTAACTTCCATTTATACCCCTAGGGTAAAAATGTGTTTCATTCTTTTTGCAAACTCTGGGACAAGCAAACCTCCAAACTCCGGGCCCGAGGATTCCATGCAACCATACCTTCTTGCAAAAGAAGACATGATGGCAGAGAATCCCAGAGTCTGGAAGCCAGTGGACTCAAAATAACAAACAAACTCTAGTACCGGCTCCTGAAAACACAAGAAGGGAAAAGAAAAAGAAAGACAACCCTCGCAGAAGCAAGGCCCAAAGGGAAAACAAAGAAAAACAAGAAACCAAAGGAAAGAGAAAAAAGCAAAAAGAAAGGGGAACCCAACATTTTTCCTACAAAATGTAGGGATGAGTCTGCAGGGCATAATAAATGGCAACTATCTGGGATGGACACCTTAGCACATTTGAGAAATTCAGAATCTCTGGTTAGTAAAACTGGAATAAATCTTTACCTGGAGCATTCTTCTTGTAAAGCATGGGGCGTCTCAGAAAAACCAACCCATCAATGATTCAATCTTTTGGTCTTTCATCAGCTGTGACGTGTGTGATTTGAATGAAAAAAAAAGCCAATGACCCCTAGGAAAAGCAGAGAGGAGGCACTAAGAAAATTAAACCAAGGTCGTCCTATCTTTCCCATTTCCCCAAGATACCCGAATTCTCTATTCTTCCATTCTTTCTTTTCTTTTCTTTTCTTTTCTGAATGGAAAGGTGGTACTTCTTTCACCGTGAACATTAAGCTTAGCTAATTTTTAATGGTGGTACTCCTTTCACCTTGCCACCCACTTTTAAATGTTGAATAGGAGATAATTTTCTAGACCCGAGATATTTTGAATGATTTTTTAGACTTGGTTAATCAGCTAGTGCAAACGATTTGCCCTCGAGGTGTCTGATTAATTGCTTCTTGAATTTTCTGTTAACTGATGTCCAGACTATCAAGATATGAATCTGATGAAGATTACCCATAACCTTTTACCATACTTACAAAATAACTCAAAAGTGTGGACAAATTCCACCATGCTATCAATAGATTCCAAATTCACCCGAATGCACGAGGTATCATTCCAAAGACTAGATGTTATGCGAAGCATACCGGTCTACAAAATGAATGCAACACGCTGGGAACATGCGAAACAAAAAGAAAATGAAATAGCCAAAATAAAAAGGAAAATTCAAAAAAGAAAGGTGGTCTTGGAGGATGGGCGACAAACTATTTACAAGGCACTCCAAATGGAGCACCCAGAAAGATATTTACAAGCAATAAATATACATATAGTACAACTTTGGACAAACTCACCACCTACCTTATTCAAAGTAGTGCTTAAGAAACTACCCATTGATAGGAAATGGGATGGCTTCCCTGGTCATAGTGTTGAGGTGATAATTATTTGCCTCGCAGATCTCAAATATTAGGTATGGTCCAAGCCAGAGCCGCTGGAACTTAGTGTGCTTCCCCTTCTTTTCCTTGGCCTTGTCCCACAAGAGGACCAGGTCTAAAATTGGAAAGGCCTTATACTGGGCTCTTCTGTCAAACCATCATTTTACTACCACTTGGTGAGGCACAAAATGTTCAAGTGTTGGGTCTCTTTGTTCTTCCATTCGTACTAGGTTCAAAAGATGAACTTCCACAATGTTGTCCCGATTGCTTAATTCCTGCATAAACTGTAAAACCGGGATCTGTAAGTTGATGGGGAATATTGGATTCTAGCCATAAACCAAATAAAATGGGGATGTCCCTAGGGCTACCTTTATTTGGATGTGATCCACCCAGAGGGTGAATCTAATCTTTTGGTGCCAGTCCTGGGGATTTTGTTCTAACAGATGTTTTATCACCTCAAGTAGATTTTTGTTGGTTGATTCAACAACACCATTACCCTGGGGGTAGTAGTTGCTGGAGAAATTTAGAGTGATCTTTCTATCATAGGTCCATTCCATTAATTGCACTAAAGAAAATTCCAGACCATTGTCACATACTATAGTGAATGGCATTCCAAATCTTGTGACTATATTTTCTTCCAGGAATTTTATAACTACGTCTGCCGTGTTGTTTTTACAAGGAATTTCTTTAGACCACCGAGTGCAATAATCGATAGTAGTCAAAATGTACTGGTGGTTGGTAGACGAGTTGGGTTGATTTCCCCAATAAAGTCAAATGCCCATTGGGCAAAGGGTCTAGCTTCGAAGACCGGCCACAAAGGCATGGCCGGGTTCCACTCATGATGTGTCACTATTTGACAAATATGGCATTGCCTAATGTGAGAATAGACATCCTTAAAGATATAAGGCCACAAGTATCCAACCTGAAGGATCTGATGGGTAGTGGCATTAGCTGAGCCATGCCTGGTTCCAAACTGCTTGTGAAATTCTTGAATCATCTTCGCAGCTTGGTCCCTATCTATGCACTGGAGGTATACCCCTTCATAATTTTTGTGAAAAAGAGTTCCATTTTTTATCATGAAGTGTGTGCTTTTCATCCCTAGGGCATGTCATTTGTTTGTGGGTATCCCCTCTGGGCATTTTTTGTTCAATAATAAGTATACCAGGTCGGTATACCATGGATCTTGAGTGATGGAATCCATTGTATATATTTGGCATTCAATGTTGCGAGGCTCTCCTGCCATCGCCCTACATAGCCCCTGGCCTCAGACTATCTTCATGGGTTGCATTTCCAAATCATACTCTTGGAGGATGGCCATCCATTTCCCCCATCATTCATTCAATTCACTCTATAGGAGTAGAGACTTGACAGCTTGGTTCAGGATGATAGCGTGCACTTTTCTCTGGAGGATGTAATGCTAGAATTTATTCACAACACAAACGAGAGCAAAGGCCTACTTTTACAAAGGTGAATACCGGACTTCAGCATTCTTAAAGGGGGAGCTCATAAAAGCTATTGGCCATTCTTCCCCTTTGACTTTCTGGGTCATAACTGCCATGGTAGAATGTGGCAAAGCAAAGGAATAGATGTGAAAGGGGAGGAATAGTCTAGACTAGCCGAGACTGGTGCCTCCACAATCGTTTGCTTAATTTGGGTGAATGCCCACTTTTCTTCAGGACTCCACTCAATCTTCATATCTTTCTTCATCATCTCATTGAGTGGTTCCACTATCTCGACAAATCTAGTGATGAACCACCAGAAAAAATTGATCTTTCCGAAGAAAGACCTCATTTCCTTCTTGCTATCAGGCACCTGTAGATTTAGCAGTGCTTCATTTCTCTTAGGGTCAATGGAGATACCCTTCTCAGACATGATATGCCTGAGCATCTTCCCTTCAATGACCCCAAATATACATTTCTTAGGGTTGAGGTATATTCTGTACAAGTGACATCTCTCACAAATTTGGGTGAGGTGGGTGGAGTGATCATGTCTATCTTGGGAAAAGATGGTCAAATCATCCATGTAGATGATTATGCACCGGTTTACTAGGCCTTTGATTGCAATATCCATAGCCTTCTGAAATGTGGCCCCCGTATTGATCAGGCCAAAGGGCATCCTCTGGTATGCAAACTTTCCCCACTTGGTGGTGAACGTCATTTTGTCTCTATCTTTATACTTAACCATGACCTAGTTATACCCATAGTACACATCCAGGAAGGACATGATTTGAGATCCATTCAAAATTTGCAATACCTAATCCAATGAGGGGAGAGGGTGATTATCCTTCTTAGATGTCTTGTTTAAATTTTGAAAATCCACACAAAGGAGGATCTCACCACTTTTCTTCCTCACAAGGATGAGGTTGGCAACCCACATAGTGTGCCAGATAGGAAAGATAATCTGGGCTGACAACAGTTTCTGAACCTCCTGATGAATTAGAGGCTCGATCAGTGCATTTACTAGTCTTTGCTTTTTTTGAAAGGGCTTAGCATCAGGTTATAGTGGGATGGTATGGGTCATGATGGATGTGTCATAGGTCTTTAAATCCTCATACCCCCATGCAATTACATTAATGTATTCTAGGAGAACCATGAGAATATTCTCCTTCTCCTCAGGGGAGGAGGAGGTGCCAATGTGTACCAATTTTTCTTCACTAGCTTGTCTGATATAAAATTTCTCAAATTTTCCTCCTTCAGAGGAGGATGATACCTTTTCCCAGATCCGAGGGTCCAAGTCAAAGATTCCTTCTAGTGCTACCATCCCCTTAGGGATGGTGTTGGTTGGTAAGTCTATGATCCCATCATCTTCTTCACCCTACCTAGTATCTTCATGATCTCTTTCTTCCACTATCTGGTCCTCAAAAATAGGAACATTGGCCATGAAGGCCAAGATATGTTGATCATCCTCAAAGACCTAAAAGTGGGTGATATTGTCTAGAATGGATGGGGTGGGGACCATCTCAACAAAGAATTTCCAGACCTTGGAGCCAGTCATTGGCTCAAGAGTGCTAGAAGATATAGCAAGGGCATCCGGAATGTAGTTTCTTTCCCGTGGATTGAGTTCAATGCCAAAGGCATCAAAATATTTGATGAGGCTCCATGCCTAATTATGGTATGTGGCTATCCTTTTATCATGAAAAGTGTATTGGCTCTGAACCTGCTTCACGATCAACTCTGAATCACCCAGCGCCCTGAGGTGAGTGATTCCCTTTCTTAGTGAAAATACGAGTCCAAGGACCAAGGCCTCATACTCTGTGAAATTATTCATGTAGTTTAACTACAGCTTGTAAGATGTGACGAACAATTTCCCCCATGGATTGATCAATTCCACTCTGGCCCCATAGCCTTATTTAGACTGGGACCTGTCAAAATTTAGGGTCCATAGGTCATTGTTCATTGTCTAGGGCTGGGATGGAAAAGTGGCCTTTGGATTATTTCTAGGAAGGTTGGGCAGAGTTTCCTCTAGCACTGATGGTACGTGGGTGATTTTTTCCTCTAGAGAAGTTATTGGCTGGGATTCCTAGACTAGAGACACCATGCGGATACCGTTTGAATGATTGTTGGGTCCAGGAAAATCTGCTTTGTGTTTATTCTCCCAGAGGGAATTGATGTGATGGGTAGCAATGGCAATATAGGGCTCACACTCTAGTTCTGAATGTTTCTGATAATGCACCTGGCACCAAGTGTTGGACAAGAGTGTAGTGGGGGTCACTGTGATACCCTGTGAGTTAACCTCACCCCTTAGTTTTTCATCCAGGTCTTGTGTTCTCTAAGAAACTATGGGATCCTCCCCGAGGGTGAAATCAAATGTTAAGATTTCTAGGGGTTGGTACACCTCAGGGGAAGTATCAGAGAAGAGGAGTTTGTTCACCCTCCCAACTTTGGTGAGGGCCTGTTTCATCCTGGGCTCACTTTCTACCTGGATCTGGTTAGTTTATCCCTCCTAGGGGAGCCACAAGTGGGAAAATTTAGTGGAGAAATACCTATTAAGGGACTTAGACCAATTCCAACTCAATAACATCCTGTAAGTCTCTGGGATGTCCACCACTTGGATGTCAATTATGCTTATTATTCGGTGGTCTTGGATGAGCTGAATCTAGATGTTCTTTAGCTCACCTACCATTTTTACAATAGTTTTGTCCAACTAGACTACTGTGTCTTTGGATGGAGTAGGATATAGTCTAAGCTTCTGGCATATTGATAAGGGCATGACATTGCCTGAAGCACCAGAATCTACCAAGAAATTGTGTAGGTTCTTCCCTTTTATGTTTAAGCCTAGTAAGAAGGGAGAATCCTCAGTGTTTCCCTGAAAGACAACCGCATTGATATCATCAAAAGTGATAGTCTTGGGTGGGCCACTGATAGCTTTTGGGTTTCTCAACAGCTTCAGAAGAGACTTCCTCTACTCAGGACAGTTCAGCAAAACCTCCATCAAGCTCATGGAGGTGGTAGTTCTTTCCAACACCTTTGTGATATCAAACCTCCCTCGGGGTATTGTTGGCTTCCCTCGGCTAGATCCTTAGCTTGGTTAGAGCTAGACCCTTCCAGTGGGAAGGAGCAATCAGTTGTGTTTTCCTGGGGAGGGGTGTCTTTGGGAGGTGCAGGCGTGTAAACTGGTCCTTTACTAGCTTGACTCTGAGTGTTGTAGGGAGTCCATGGGTTGGTGAAGGCATTAGCCTCAAAGGCCAGAATAGATTCATCAAAGAACCCCTATAGTTTGGGTTCTTCTTCATCTTCTTTTTCTTCTCTAAAGAAGACGATCTCACAGGTGAAGGCATCGTGAGTTGGCTCTTGTATGGGAGGTTCCGGGGGAGTAGGATCAGTAGTTTATTGTCTGCCCAGCTGGGAGATCATGATGACCTTCTCCAGCATGGCATAGTTCACTGCGGAGTGAGAACCAATGTCATGAAATCTGCACTAGTTAGTCAGGGGCTATTGTTCTATGACTAGGATGAAATGGGAAGGTCCAGCACTACCCTGATTGGTGTTTTGGTTTGGAGGAGGACCTCCAGTGTTAGCATTATTGTTCCGTTGTTTTTGGTTGGGCCAGGGCTCGTTGTTGTAATTTCTTCCTTTGGTGTTGTTATTTCATTGGCCGGAGAAGACATTCCCTCTCTGGGAATTGGTGTTGTGAGTTGTCAAAGACCCCGCCTTCAGCTGTCCCATGTCCACAGTCAGTGATGACAATAGTCACTAGAGGGATTCAACCTCAGTGGACAGCTAAGTGTTTGCAACACAATGTGACAGTTGTTGTTGTTGGTTCTTGAGGAAGGCAGCAAAAACTACCAAAGTCAAGGGTGGAAGTGCTCCAACCGCGGATGACTGGAAGAAAGTGACTCTAGAAGGTTGTGTCGAAGGTTGTTGTGTTTGGTGTGGCTGGTTCCAAGGAACAAATTCAAGACCCGATATTATCTAGGCTTGTGATGGGTATACGTATCGGGCCTGCTGGTCTATCAGTGGTGGTGGGGGATTAATGGCCATCAAAGGGGCACCAATTTCCTGATTAGGGTTGTATCCCCCAGTGTAAGAATTTCTGTCAGGTATCATGTTGAAAGGCATGCTTTGCCCAATCCCACCCAGAGATTTGTTCAGACCACAGGACAACTCCAAGGCTAGGTTGTAGACCTTGGCCAGAGTATCCCGGTTAGTGGGGGTGGTAGTTCTCCATAGGAGAGTGGCAACAAAAGGGTCCATTGCATTCAGGTATGTCTGGATGGTCACTTCTAGGGATGGGATGAAAGGACACGTGCACCGCTTCAAGGCGCATTGGAACCAATGGTTAAATGTTGCAAGGGGTTTGTTTGGTTCCTTCATGATGGAGATGAACTAGCTATGGGACCACACTTTGTCTACGTGTATGTGTAAGGTAGCCAAGAAGGCATCCTCCATATCTTTCCAACTATTGATGGAGTTGGTGGGCAGGTTAAGGTACCAGTTCAGCTCATTCTATCCTAAGGACAGAGGGAACATCTAGGTCACAACATCTTGATAGATCTGGTGTTGGTTCATAGAATCTTTGTATGCTTGTAGATGCTCTTCTATGGTTTGTGAGACTAAGTGCTCATATTGGGGGCATATCTTTTTTGGGTGTACAAGAAGATCATTGGTTGCACCCAAAAATTGTCCCATTGGGGACCCAGTGTTACCGAAGTACAAAGCCATTGGGGGTGTTGGGTTTTGGCTAGACTAAGTGTTAATCCCCAGGGTTTTTTGGGAGACTTGGGTATTCTAGGATGTAGTAGATCCCTAGACAATGTTATATGGCTTGGCTTTCAGGGTCCACCTCTTTTGAGCGGTAGGCTCAAGTTCAAAAAACCTTTCAGGATTGGGGGCCGATCTAAGGATTCTTTCAAATTAGGAAGGTGAAAATGATCCAATCCCACTAAAGGTCTACTTCCTAAAACTATGTCTTGGGTAACCCTCAAGTGGTGTAAAATATAAATCCTTAGAAGGGGACGAGCTCATACCCTCCTAGCACCAGTTTCTTTTGGCGGGACTTTGTGACTGGGTCTGCCAATAGATGTAAGTTGTCACCAGGTACCGGGGTACCGGCCAACTTTTCCTATAAAGGTTGTTTGGGGAATAAATTCTTTGGGCCTTCAAGCACATGAGAGTCAGATCTTGATGGTGCGGGAGCTAAGTTGGGAGTGTGACAAATTTTTTTAGGGGGATAGCTGGTTTTCTTGGCTCATCTTCTCGGGGGATTTAGGTAAGTTGGGATTTCTTGCAAGTGCGCGTTAGTCAACCAAATAAACTTCAAAAGATAGACCAGGGTTAGAAATATTCCATCTACCTATAGTCATGCAAATACATTTAAAACATCAACCATGCTCGAACATACTACACTAAAATAATAAACATGCACAGAACCATCAGTTGATACATATTGAATAGCGAGGGGAAAAGAAGGTCGTTAATCTACATTAAAATATTAGAACAAGGGACATCAAAAACATACAGCACAAAAGATCATTAATCTAGAGGTCAGAATACAAACAACATCATTGCTAGAACTCTTCTTTCTTCATTAACAGGTTTTCCAACGAGAAATGGTGTATACAATAATGGCTCCAAGGGAGCATCTATCTACTAAGAACTTCTAAGAACTAAGGACCATTGAGCTTTGGAACTACTAGAAATGAAATGCTGAAATGCTATAGCTATGGACTGCAAAATCATCAATTTTTCTGACCCTTGGAATGAGGTTGGACTTGCTATTTATACATAGATTTGCCCTAAAATTAACCTAACTTATCTTTACACTCAACAATAAAATACAATTTCTGGTGGCTGGTACTACCTGCACAATGCTACAATAACCTCGAGAAGAATAGAGGTCTTACATGTCAAATGAATGAGACAAGAAAAGAGGTATGGAAGAATTGACCTTGAGAAGAGAGCCAGAGGGAGAATAGGAGAAATCTAATCCCTCAGGGATCGAGGCTACATGCCTCATCAATGTAAAACTGGCCTGCTGTCTTTGATATGCCAAGTGTTATGTTGGAGCGGCACCTTGGGAAGACCACCTGCCTCAAGTGGACATCCCTTGTTGGTGTCACCCACTTTTTGACACCCTTATTAACTACTTGATAATGAATGGTCAGCTCTGGGGAATGTGGACACAGGCCATCAAAAGAATGCAAAACTATAGATCCCAAACTCCGGGAGCTTACACTCCAAAAATAATGAATACAAAATGTGCTCTATTGGTGAAGATCTCTAGACTCCATAGAGCCTTATTTCTCCTTGCTATCTTTGAATGTTTCTAGGAGATGGAAAATTCCATCCTCATCAATGTCCCTAAGGCCGGCCTGGCGATACTTAGATTCCTCCACATATTCACCCAGATCCAGAGTTTTTTCCTTGAATTTAGTGGCCATCTTCATGGTGTCATGGCCCTGGAGAACCATGTGAGATATATAGGACATTGCCGCTCCATCAATTCCTTCTAGAGATTGGTATCGAGCTTCTATTAGCTCATCAAATTTACCTACGACATACTCCTTTGGAGTACACATCTCAGTACTGAAGGGATCAACTTCCAAAACCCTTGTAATGAATGCCTTGTATAAATTCTAAGAATAATCAATCTCTAGCACCTTGTCCCGTAGGGCCCCTACCAATTGCTTAGTTATCTCCAATGGGAGATCAAGTCTGGAGTGCTGGGTCTGGACAAAATCAAAGAACTCCTCTCCCAAAATTCTAGCTTTAGACACAATTTCCTCCCTGATAATCATGAGCTCTCCTAACTCACCTATCCAAGCCTCGTACTTCTCAACCTCTCCCTCCTAGATGGTAATGGTAGTTTTATCCTAATGCACCACATTCTCGACTACGTATAGGTCAAGGAGTGTGGTCACTAAGAAACGTCAAACATTCCCTACTTGTTCTTCTACCCAATCATCAATCGTATGTGCTTTCTTTTTCATACTCCTAAGCACGTCGATGTCACCCTGTGTGAGTAGTGCTCCTGATGAGGAAGCTTCTGGAGGAATGGCATTGATGGGTTGGGAAATCTCTATCAGAAGTCTGACAAGATTTGCATTCTTTTCCTTTTCTATCCTGAACTTCTAGGACTCCTTTTCATAGCGGGCATCTACCACCTTGGCTGCTTCTTTTAGCAGATCTAACTCACCTTGATTTCCCCTCTTTCCCAGAGCTATCTCCATGATTGCATATTCTTTGGCCTTGGCTATCACGTTTTCTACATTTGGGGAAGGTGTTACAACTACCGCAATTGTATCTCCACCTGGCCCAATCCGGAGGGTATGGACTGTCTGAGCTTTCTTTTCCTTGGGGGGATTTTGTGCTTGCGCCATCATCTCTGCCAAGGAGAGATGGGCCTTGGCCAGTGTTGGGGCCCTCCTTTTTCTTGATTCCACTAACCATTATGGTGGTAGTGGTGGCCTTCCTACCAGAGTTTGATTTTGTCAATCCCCTCCAGGGTTCTATTGTACATCCCCAATATTCTAAGCCTCTTCAAACTCCTTTCCTGTATGTTTTAGACTATCGGCTTCATCCACCTTAGTGGCATTGGTATCATCTACCCTTTTCTCCATGTCTTTAGCAACGTCGGGCTTGGCATCAGCATTCCTGGGTTGCTGCCCCTCGTCTTGTTGTTGTTGTTGTTGTTTCTCTTTAGTCTTATCTACCGAGATGTTCTCTTCTGTCAAAATATATTCTAGAGGCAGGTGAGGTATCTAAACAAAGTTCAACAATGCGGCCACTGAAACTACCTCCCCAAATGTCACCTTCTTTGGAGGCGGCATTTGGAGCATGGCAACTGAGGTCACATTTGTTCACATAGGTCTGGTTCCCTCGGCTTATGTTGGTTTCTCATCATCTATTTGCTTGTCTTTTGTGGTGCTTGCCACCTGTATCTCCAGGATGTCAGAGATGTTTGTCTATTTAGGCTCCTTTTGTGGTTCTACCCAGACTTCCTACTCTTGGGAAGCTTCTTTCTCTAGGGTTATCTTCTCAAGAGGGATCACTACTTCCTCTTGGGAAGCTATATCCTCTACTACCTTCCTGATATCCCCCTGTAATTTTATCAGTTCATCTGCCCCAAATAGGTCATCAAACTCATTATGCGGAGGAGACATCTCCAGGGGATTTTTGGGTCAATTTTTTGGCTCTAGAGAGTCCAAGGAGACAATCTATATTTCAGGGATACCAGACATCCAGAGCTCTGGCTCCACCTTTGGCTGAGGATTAGTTGTCTTTTTCTTTTTCCTCCTTGTTACCAAAGGGGGCTCTACATCCAACATGGTTTCCTACTCTTGCTCTACCTCGGTCCCTATTTCTCAAGCCATTAATGCTACAAGTGAAGGGGATATGGGAGGGCAGACAGCTCTGGTCATAATGGTTAGGGTGGCCAACCGGGTGATTAAATTTTCTTTCATTTGTTGGGAGGCTGCCAGCATTTGCTACATTTTGTCCACTATGGGAGTGGCTGTCGGGACTTCAGATGCGGTCCCTACCTTCCTTTTTCCTCTATCCTCGCTCTGCAAGGAGGTTCCAGCCCCAGAAGTTGAACCCCAAAAAAAAGGGCCAAATTTATGTGTATTCCTTGGGCATGCCTTCTTGAAATATGTGTGACTACACTTGATCACGTCGTGGGTGAGTTCCTCTATTGTTGGTCCCTCCTACGCATCCCAATCTACTAGAGGGAGGGCCATTTTATCTACTCCTTTTTCTTTGTATTGTGGGTCTACTGTGGACCCAGTATCTAAAAAGTCATCCGAGAACTTTCAAAGCTTGAGCCTCTTCATCATTCACATTATGATCTGGACAAAATGTCAGTTTCAGACTTCAAAGTCATCCTGGAAGTCTTACCAAAAGTCCTCCATGTGATACCCATGGGACTCTGATGCCTGGGGAAGTGTCATTTCTATTTTTCCCAGTGGATCAAAATTCTTCCACTCTAGATAAAACTCTAATAGTCCTTGACTTTTGAGCTCATTTTCTACCTCTTTTTCTGTAGTGAGACTACAAGAGTAATTCTCACAAGTGATTGGGAATGAGACATTTGTCACCTTCTTCACTGTGAACCTCTTTTGCGGTAGTGAGACTACAAGAGTAATTCTCACAAGTGATTGGGAATGAGACATTTGTCACGTCATGGGTGAGTTCCTCTATTGTCGGTCCCTACTACGCATCCCAATCTACCATAGGGAGAACCATTTTATCTACTCCTTTTTCTTTGTATTGTGGGTCTACTATGGACCTAGTATCTGAAAATTCATCTGGTAACTTTTGAAGCTTGAGCCTCTTCATCATTAACATTATCATCTGGACAAAATGTCAATTCTAGACTTCAAAGTCATCTTGGAAGTCTTACCAAAAGTCCTCCATGTGATACCCATGGGGCTCTGATGCTCAGGGAAGTGTCGTTTCTATTTTTCCCAGTGGATCAAAATTCTTCCGCTCAAGATAAAATTCTGATAGTCCCTAAATTTTGAGCTCATTGTCTACCTCTTTTGCTGCAGCGAGACTGCAAGAGTAATTCTCACAAGTGATTGGGAATGAGACATTTGTCACCTTCTTCACTATGAAGAGGGCATGAAATTCCAAGATCTTCCTGTAATATTGTAAAGGGATTATTTTATCCCCATAATGCTTGGGCAAAAAATAGGGTTTCCTAGAAAAGATGATCACCCGAATGTAGGTATGCTGTTGAAATTGAATATAATAATGGCCATAAGTTTGGAAAAAGTCCATTTCCTCCTTGGAGAGCTAGTATACAGCATCTCAAGTAGGTGTGAGGAGGTTGTAGTAGATGAAGGCATCATTCACTGGTAGAAGCTGAGGAAACTAGCCTCCCATTGGATCTGTGGGAAATAATCCTAGGGAGCATTCTGGCCCTGGCCAATCCTGAGTACACCTGCTATAAGTAACCCATTTGTGATGGGGTGTTGTTATGCCACATCCCATAGAACATAAGATGTCATGTAGAATTTGGATGACTTGGTGACCTGGAGAAATTGGGAGTCCACATGATTTGTAATAATGGTGGCCCAATCAAAGTTTTGTTTTTTGGAGGTGATGCCCAATAGGAAATAGTAAATCTATGCTGAGAATTCCTAGGCATAGGGTTGTCTAAAGACCCTACATAGTGCGATAATCCCCATCTGTATGCTTTCTTTGAGTTTCATCTAGGGGATTTCAAGCTTCATCTTTCTAAAGTCTTTCCTTGGCACCTTAAGCCCTTTTTTGTTGAGGTATTGTCATGCCATGTGTTCCAATTTCTAAAATTCTTCCAGGGCCAGTGTCCGGGTGACGATGGCTGCATCATCAAATTGGGGAATTCCCAGTCCTTCCTGAAAGGTCACAGCATCCAGAGACACCATAGGCATTGGATATCTGGTTGGGACTGGGGTGGCAAGCATGACGGCCCAGACGGTGGTATTGTAGTATCCTGCTAGAGTGAGAATGAGCTCCGGGGCTTGCACGAAGCAGGGGAAACAAGCAACTTTAAGGATCCCAGAATTTCCCACATTTATGGCCAATGGATCTTCGGTCATTCATTGAATAAACATCATTTTAACTAGGTCCTACATTTCAGCCCACATTCTGACATTGGTGTCGGTGATCAATTGTAGTTTGGAATCAATCTTTGATCCCGCAATGGTGTCTCCCTTCAAATACTTCATTGTCAACAAGATTTTTTCCAAGGCCTTCTCGGCCTTTGTTTTGACAGTTTCCTGGGTGGCAGTAGTGGTGGGGAGATATGGACTCCTAGGTGGAGATGATGCAGAAGCTTTCGACATGATTGATGAGTGGTACTTCGGCAACCTGCAAGGCAAGATGACCGTCAATATTTATATAAAACAAAGCATTATTATAGATTCTGGAGATCTTACCATCGCATCACACCTATGCCAGAAATAATTGTTAGCTCATGTCAAACCCCAAAAAGATACATACATAATAATAGTGACAAGAATTTGACCTCTTCCCAGACCTCCAGGGACTCCAACACATGTGATGAAAAAAGGAACAAAGGACCAGATGAAGACCTAGGACCCAGAGTCCTGAAAACTAACTGTTACTGACAGGACCAGAAATGAGCCGTATTAGGCTAACGTGGGGTAGTCACATGGTTATGCAGTAATGGGAGTTATGGAGTTTATGCTCACAACTATCTGAGCACGTGAGGAAAAGAATGCCACTTGGGTTGGACTTGAATGCATGTGTGGGAGACTTAACCCATCATTAATACTGACTTGACAGAGGAGAGAGAAAATTTCCATGGCCAAACTAGAGAGGTGTCGAGTTTGAACAAGGTAACCATCTTTCTCAGACAAGCTCTACATTTGGGGTTCCTGACAGATGGAGTGTGATGAGCTCACCACTAGGCAGAGTGTAGAATATACAAGAAATGCATAGAGCCAAAGGGCGAAGGCTGAAGAATGACTCACAGGCTAGTCCAAAATGGACATATATACAGATGTAGAAAATAGACACATAATATACAATATATACATAATATACAGAGGTATTTATGTGGAAACCTACCAAAATATACAAAGCATTTACACTTAAATTACAACTGCATAAAGGGCGGACAACCCTCTGGTAGAGCCAACCCACCAATGGGAGGCGACATAAAGAAAAACCAGAGATGGAAACGAAAGCAACACAAAAATAAAACTAGACAAAACCAGTGAGAACCAAAAGAATAGAAACCAGAGAGGGAAAAGCTGAAGGCCTACCTGGAAACATGAAGGATGCAAGAAAGACAAGCATAGTAGGTGCTCTGCAACAATTTCACCTTCAATTAACCATGAGTGAGCACTGCAAATCTCTATGTAATTAACCACTAAGCATAGGGAATAATTTGTTGTTTAATCACTTTAATCACCTTTGAAATCACTCTGAGTGCTCTAAGTATTTGATCATGGTAAATGTGAAAATAATAGGTAACTTCTATTTATACCCCTAGGTTGAAAATGTGTTGCATTATTTCTGCAAACTCTGGGACAAGCAAACCTCCGGACTCCAGGCCCAGGGATTCCATGCAACCATACCTTCTTGAAAAAGAAGACATGATGGCAAAGAAACTCGGAGTCTGAAAGCAGGCTGACTCAAAAGAACAAACAAACTCTGGGACCGGGTCCCAAAAACATAAGAAGGCAAAAGCAAAGGAAAGACAACCCTCGCAGAAGCAAATCCCAGAGGGAAAACAAAGAAAAACTAGAAAACAAAGGAAAGAGAAAAAAGAAAAAAGAAAGGGGGACCCAACATTTTGCCTACAAAATGTAGGGATGGGTATGCAGGACATAACAGAGTTGATCTTTACAATGAAATAAGTATAGAGACCTGTTCAAAGGTTGGACCCTATTAGGATTCTTTTACAAATAACCCTGTTAGGGGTGAGGACACACTGTCCAAGAGCTCACTGCTCAAATCGTGAAGGCTGCAACCTTCTGTAAGGCAGATATACACTATATTTGATAATGAACTATTTGAGTAGACCATTTTTCTTGATCAGTTCTAGTGAATTTTAATCTTCTCCTGGTTCTTCACATATATCTTCAAGTGATGAATGATGTAGCTTTACTGTCTAACTTTCTGCTCTACTCTATCTTTTATTTTTCACATTTAGCAATCATATTTGAACTGCTATATGTATCTTCCCCAAGGATAAGGTCATGAAGGGTGTAGGAAACACTTCAGCAACTTCCTTGTCAGCTTAACTAAGCATGCAATCAAACTTAAGACTGCACAACTCAAAATGAGTGGACGCGTCGCTTCACATAGTTGGCTCTACCAAAATAACTCAAACATCACACTACTGTTAAAGAATGTTTAGCACCTTTGGATAATTATCTTTAACTCATAAATAAACATGAATACAAACACGCATATCCTGAAGATAGGCGTAAGTCAAGAAACAATGTAAATATGTTGGCTCTTAACAGATAATCTCTAGGAAGTGTAACTGCCAAAATAGATTAACATAACTCAACTGAAATTGCATATCTAAATTTGTGTGTATGAACATGGCATCCAGAACATGTCTACAACATAGATGTAAATGTGCAAGGCTCCAGAATATTTGTACTGATAATTGCATACAAGGCACTGTTGTAAATTATATGTTGTCATCAATGACAAACATACAATCAACTATTTGCACAAAAGCAAATCTCCAACAATCTCCCCCTTTGACATTGATGGCAACATATGATATGAAAAACACCATCAACCCAAAGCATCCTCCTTCTTTTTACAATCTTCTCAATATACTCATCAAAATCTTCTCTTAACTGTTGCATCTCTTTTTACTGTATACTCCCCCAGAGTATATGCTCCCCCTAACTATATACTCCCCCTTTGACATCAATGGAAAAGGGTGCCAAAAACAATTAAGCATAGGTACTACTCAAGAAGTAGAGTAGTCAACCATTCATCAGTCACTAGGGACTAATGCTCTTGCTGCAAATTCTAATTAGACTTAGGAAAGGGAATTACTCCCAGCTTCTCCCTGAGATACTCAAAAGTATCTTTTGATAAAGGCTTTGTAAAAATATCTGCTAACTGTTCTTTAGTGATTACATAATCCAATTTTACTTCTTTGTCTGCAATTTTTTCTCTTAGAAAATGATATTTGATCTCAATGTGTTTTGTCTTTGCATGCATCACAGGGTTCTTTGACATATTGATAGTGCTAGTGTTATCACATTGAATAACAATAGGATAATCAATCTGAATACCAAAGTCTTTAATCATCTTTTTGATCCAAACCATTATTGAACATTTCAATGCTGCTGCAACATACTCAGCTTCTGTTGTTGAATGAGAGATACAATTTTGCTTCTTTCTTGTCCAAGTAACCAACTTGTCTCCAAGAAATATTGATCCTCCTGAGGTACTCTTCCTGTCATAACCAAAACCTGCCCAATATGCATCTGTATACATATGAAGTTGTATATTATCTGAGTTAGGATACCATAAACCATAGTCTATAGTCCCCTTTAAGTATCTAAATATATTTTTTATTTCCATTAGGTGATTTTGTTTAGGTTCAGTTGAAAATATTCCAACAATGCCAACTGCATTAGAAATATATGTTCTAGATTGAGTAAGATATATGAGTTTTCCAATCATAGACTTGTATAGTGTCTTGTCAACTACTGTGGAATCATCCTCTTTAGAAAGCTTGCTTCATTTTATCATGGGGGTGCTTACTGGTTTACAACATTCCATTTTGAAAGTCTCCAATATCTCCTTCACATACTTAGACTGATTAATGAATATGCCTTTGTCTGTTTGGTTTACATTCAATCCCAAAAAATATTTGATAGGTCCAATCATACTCATTTCAAACTAACTTTGCATCTCTTTGGAAAATTTTGCACTAAGCTTGTCATTACCTCCAAAGATAATGTCATCAACAAAGATAGAAACAAGTAGTAGTTCATCAAGTGTCTCTCTTATGAATAGATTGCAATCTGTTTCTCCCTTTTTGAATCCAATCTTTGTCAAGTAACCATCAAATCTCTCATACCAATCTCTTGGGGCCTATTGAATTCCATAAAGGGCTTTCTATAGTCTGCATCCCATGTCTGGTTTTTCTGATAAACTAAATCCTTCAAGATGTTCTATGTAAACTTCTTCCTTCAAATCATCATCCAGAAAAGCTGACTTGACATCCATTTGATATAATTTAAAGTTCTTGAATGTTGCATAGGCTAAAAACAACTTGATAGATTTTAGTCTGCACACAGGCAAAAATGTATCAGTGTAGTCTATTCCTTCTCTCTACACATATCCTTTACATACTAGTCTTTCTTTGTTTCTTACCACTATACCTTCTTCATTCATCTTATTTCTGAATATCCACTTTGTTCCAATCACATTTTTGTCACAAGGTCTAGGAACCAATTCCCATGTATCATTCTTGATTATCTGATCTAATTCTTCTTCCATTTTTTTATGCCAATTTGAATCATTACATGCATTTTCAACACTCAAGGGTTCAATTTATGAAATTAAACATACCTCTTCATCAACTGTTAAACCTTTTTCTTTAGATCTTGTTAAAACTCTACTACTCCGATCTCCAATGATATCATCTTTTGAATGGTATATAGCTGTGAATTTTGGAACTTTAGGTGTGACATCCTCATATGTTATCTATGATTCTTCTTTTCTTGTTTCAGGGTCATTTCATGTTACATCAATACAATCAAACATTTCTTCAATAATAGTTTCCTTATTGCTAGGCCTAGGTTCATCTTCAATCATAGGTGCATAATCATAGTATCTTTCTTGAATCATGAACTTCTCATCAATCTTCACATGTGTACTTTCAATTATCTTCTTCAATTTCAAGTTAAAACATCTATATGATTTTCTTTTAGTAGAGTAACTGAAAAAAATACCTTCATTGCTTCTAGAATCAAACTTACCAACACCATCATCTCTCTTGATGTAGCACTTGATTCCAAAGATTCTAAAGTATTTTACTGTAGGTACATTACCAAACCAAAGTTCATAAGGTGTTGTGTCTACGCTTGGCCTTAGTTGTATTATGTTGATAGTATAGATTGTTGTATTGACCGCATCTCTCCAATAGGTGTGTGCAACTTTTCCTTCTATCATGATAGTGCGCATTATGTCAAGTATGATCCTATTTCTTCTTTCTGCAATCCTATTTTTTTGAGGGGTTCTAGGAGCACTCAACTGCCTTTTGATCCCATGTTCTTCGCAATACTCATAAAAATGGTCAAAGGTGAATTCTCCTCCTCTATCAGATCTCAGACACTTTAGTTTTAATCTAGACTCATTTTCAACTTTAGCTTTGAATATTTTGAACTTATCAAAAGATTCTGAATTATCCTTTAAGAATGAAACCCACATCATCCTTGAAAAATCATCAACAAACAAAATAAATTACCTTTCTCCATAGTATGATCTTGTTTGAGTAGGACCACATAAGTCTATATGCACTAGATCTAATTTGTTTTCTACTAAGTTTTGCTTGCTTCTGAATGAGATCCTTACATGCTTTCCCATCACACATTCCCTACACATAGTATCAATTGGTCTTGCAATACTAGGAAAGTCTCTTACTTCCTTTACATTTCTTATCTTTACTATGTTGTCAAAATTGATATGACAAAGTATTTTGTGCCATAGCCAATTCTCATCTACTTTTACAATAAAACAACTTACTTCTAAATTGAGTTGAAATACATTACCTTTAGTCTTAGATCTTGATGCAATTATATATCCTTGTTTGGTATTAATGATGCACTTGTTTTCTTTGAATTCCAACTAATATCCTTTGTCAAGCAATTGTCCAACACTTAGTAGGTTATGATGTAAACCATCAACATAAAGAACATCATATGTCTTGTTCTTTCCAACTAAGGTAATAGAACCTCTGCCTATCATAGGTTTGGGGTATTATCTCCAAATATAACCATACCACCTTTGTACTTGTTCATATGTACAAATCTATCTTTGTCTCCTATCATGTGATGTGAGAATCTGCTGTCAATGATCCAGTCAGTTATGATGTCTTCTTTGGAAACTAATGCTAACTCGTGTGCTTTCTTTTCATCTTCATTGTCCATTTCTTCAAGCATTTTCTAAATTTATTTAATGGAAACAAATCCAATTTCATCTTCTCCTAAATCATCATCAGTTACACCATCTTCTGCATGATAGCATTCCTTAGTATATTTGGGCTTGTAATCTGATCTGTACTTCTTGACTCTTGTAGGACACTTGTATGCAAAATGGCCAACTTTGTTGCATGAAAAACATTTGAATGGTAGCTGTCCTTCATATTTTCCTTTACCTTTCCTTTCTTTCTTTGTAATCATAGAAATGATTTCTTCTAGTTCTATATCCACTTCTTCTTTCTCTTTATGACTAGAGCTGCTCAAGGATTTCTTACCATGGACTGAGGCTTTGAAAGTTGTTTCACTTTTGGGTTTTGTCTTCAATCTTGATATCTCAAATGCATAGATTTTTCTGATCAAAGTCTCTCTCTTAAAATCTTTTAAAAATTGCATGGTTTCATCCAAGATGTTTATCTTGCTTTCATAATCTACTATCAATGTAGCCATCAGTTTTTCCATTATGTCTTCCTCTGAAATTTCTCCACCATTGTTTCTGATTCTTGAAACTGCTTCATTAATCCTCTGATTGTAAGCTCTGATGTTCTCTTTAGGAAGCATCTCTAAGTTGTTATATTTCTTTTTCCATGTCTTTCTCCATGCATTCTTTGCTTGAATATCTCCTTCAAACATATCTTCTAAATACTTCCATATGGTGTAGGCTTTGTCTACTTTCTTAATCTCAGAGAATTCACAATCAGATAATGCACTTATAAGGGCTTCCTTGGCTATTGCATTAGCAGTGAATACATCCTTTTGTTTACTAGTAGCTGTATGCACCCTAAAATGGTCGCCTAGACTTTGGGCCCCATTTATTATTTTATCAATTTATCAAATCCCTGAATCAATACTTTCAAATATCAACAATATCAATTATATCAATTTCCTTGATCAA
>MU227133.1:1983536-1999650 GCA_018584345.1 Thuja plicata
ATCCTTTAACAAGGTTGACCTAATAGTCATTTGTATAAATCCTCTAACAAGGTGACATTCAGGTGGAATGTTCTAAGTCCTCTAACAAGGCCACTCCTAACAGGGTGATTAAATCCTTTAACCAGGTTACACCTAACAGTGTGTTATTGTAACCTTTAATAGTGTTGGCTCCTCACAGAGCTCACTTCAGAAGAGTGAAACTTGGTAGCATGTTACTGGTGGTTTTCCCATATTGGGTTTCCATGTTAAATACTTGTTTCAACTTGTGTGAATGCTTAAGGTTTGTTTTACTATTATGTTTCTACAAGCTAATTACATTAGACAGTAAACTACATGATTAAATTTGTTGACATATGCTACTGCTACCGAGTAGATCTGAAATACAAAAAGTTTTATTTGCTACATCTAGACCTTTGGATAACTGATTCACCCCTCCCCTCTTAGTTATTCTAAATTCATTCTAACAGGGCACATCTTTTCTATTCATCTTGTGATCTTTTGCTTGATTTGTTAAACTCCCTTTCTAAGCACACAAGCTCTGATACCAATTGTTAGTAATAACTGAGAGGGGGGGTGAATAAGTGGCCTCAAAAATATTCCAATAATCAACCCTTAAAAATTAGTACCACATAATTATACCTCTAGTTATCTTCAATCCTATAAGATGAATGCATCCAAATACTTTTATCAAATTACTACTAATCAGAATGCTTTGTAAAACCTTCTACTGTATGTTTACCGAAAAGCACTCTGTTAATTTACCAACAGACAATAAATTATCTAGAGTATACCAACCAATCCAATTAAGTTATGTGTAATGATAACACTAAAGTAATGACTCATAGACACATTGACACATGGATTTTTAATGTGAAAACCCTTTTAAGGGAAAAACCACTTGGGACCGGTAACCCAAACTTTTCACTCTTCAAAAGTGAGCTTGGTGAAGAGCCAACCCTGTTAAAGGTTACAAACACACTGTTAGGTGTGACCTTGTTAGAGGATTTAAAAGTTTATTATGTCACTTGATATCGGGCATCTCTATGCTACCATCCTTGATCAAACACTCACTTGGCCTGTCAATAGGTATCTGGCATCTCATGCTATCTTCATAATAAAACTTTTTGATACTCCATTGGATGTATCTCAATATAGAAAGGATCTTTAAATCCCACTCAGTTAAGAGACTTTCTGAATCAATGGTTAAACTGAAATAATATGATCTGTTCACATACACAACTTATACTTGTAGATTTTTAGATCTATTGTAATCTCACAAAACTATTCTGATCAATATAACTATGTTTATACCTTTGCTCCACTTTGATTCTGCTTGGTGATGTTGTGCTCTTTTGCTCAGTGTCTGCAGAATTCTTTATGAACTTGCTCCTCATCAGTTTCTCTTCAGCATCCTCTTGTTCATTCCTTCACCCTCACCAATTCGCAATGAATTGAGTTGTCTCTTAAATAGATATGATATCACCATTGTTTAGGTTCTTGATTTTCTTAAACTTGGTGTAATCCACAATTCTCACCAATCAGATTTAAAGAAAAACTCCTATTTTATCTTCCTGAGATCTTCTTGCCAACTGGAAAAATCACCTTTAAATCAATTACTTATCTCTAGCTTATCTTGTCGATGAAAACAATGATAACTACCAGTTAACTCTATATTTAGCTCTGCCAGCTAGATATTTTTTCATTTGTGAACTTTAGTTATTTTCAGTTTTAACTTTCTGATACCGTCGGTCAACACTTCAATTCCCTTTGGGTCTTCTCCATTGGTTTACACTATGTTTATGGCCATCAGGTTTGCTTTTGATTCTGATTGTCGGTAATGCTCATTGGTTTTCTTGCTTGGGCATCACTATGACTCGACTGTCGGTGATCTCTATCCATTAGGTTCCACTAACCATCAGTGTTTTTAGTCATAATGTGAATGCTTGTCTTTTATGCATTACAGAAAGCATAATATTTATTTCTGTAATCCTCAAAATTCTTTGACACTTTGATTATAATCGATTAGATTAAATCAAGTTGACATCAATGAAAATACAATCCATTAACTAATTTAATGTCTTGCATTATCCTTCTGCATTTTGGTTATCAACTTAACATCTTCAAACATTCAATCAGTTACATGTCATCACTACATGGCCACAAGGTATGAGGGAATGACCATATAGTAGGGTGATGCTTCACCGCATCACCATCAAAAGAAACTGGGATCTTATGTAGTTGAGGGGTAACCCGCAATGTTACTGCAGTAGTGTCTTATGATATGATGTGGCAAGGCAGTAAGAAGATATAAGGTAAAACAAAAGAGTTCGCAGCTGCCACAAAAGGTATAAGAAATTATTAGGTAGTATTGTTAGTAATAAACTAAAGAAGTGGCCTTGTGTCCAATATTAAGAAATTATCGAAATGAATTACAGTATCGTGGTTGACATAAGTTTCTACTAGTAGTATTAAATGGAAATCAAATTCTTGTTGCTAGATTAAAAGAATGAATAATGTAGATTCAAATCTCTAAGTTAGTAGTTGACTATCTAAAAATTTACATAAATCGGCTCATGGCAAGCTATATGGTTACATAAGCCAAATAAATTCATCAAAAATGTTTTTTCTCATACTTAGGTGAATTTTTGCATTAATAGAGCTCGACGGAGAACTAGAAGTGCAAATTTGAGACAAAATTGAGGTGTTTAGAGCTATAAACAAGTGGGTAAAAATACAGTAATTTGTCACCCTTTTACAAAGGAAAAGGTTAACAACACCAAAACTCTAAAACTTCAAGGGCATAAAATTCACATTTCTATTGAGAATTTGAAGATGATGTAAACTGATGAAATGTGTGAAATACGCTGAATTATATGCCTATAATTTTTTTAAAAAAAATTGAACCAAAATTAATATGTTTTTTGAATTTTTAATGTCTATTTTTCATTTCGTGGAAAATATTGTAAATCAGGGAGTTTACTTCCCGCCAAATCATTATAAGTAAAACATTTTTTTTTCCTCCAATTTCATAATATGTTTTAGATGACATATATAGCTAGTGCAAAAAAAGAAAGAAGTGCTTTCGATGTATATTTTTCCTGTTATAAGCATTCAAAGTCGAACTTACTTGAAATCAACAGTTTTTGTCTCTCGCCATTTTTCCCCTATCAAAACTATACCAAAAACCAAATAAATTACATATTATTCAAGAGGACTCTCTTCTCTAGTGTTATCTATGATTTTAAAATATTTTTGAATTGATTTAGTATTGTTTTATATTATCTGAATCAACAACTTCTTAAAGCTTTAATAACCTGCATGTAATTTTTAACAAATTTGTTCAATGTTATGTAGTCAAAACAATATAAAATTTATATTTCAAGAATCGTAGTTCTGAGATCTAGAAAAGGGTACTTTTAGTTTTTTAACATTGTTTAGTTTCAGTAGAGAAAAAACTAGCAGAAGTGCCAACTTGTTGATTTGGTATGTTTTCGAGGTTTGGTTGCCAACATGGCATGCCACCTAGTAAGACTTGGCCGAGTAAGACTCGGCCGAGTAGGACTCGGCCGAGTCTTACTCGGCCGAGTCTTCCTAAGTGGTCAGCCACCCGTGGTCGTGTGGGAAACCCACCCTTTCAATTTGAAAGGTATATATAAAATTTATTTTTTTAACAAATAAATATCAATTGCAAAATTAAATCCTTATTTCAAAATATATAAGGTTTTTTGAGAAAGCGAAAAAGGCATTTTGTGACCGGAGGAGTGTGACTTTGCAAGTTTTTTAATAAAGAAGGATTCTGAAAGCAAAATAAATTTTTTGCTTCTATTTGAGCAATGGGAAATAAAAGGACTAGAACAAGGAAATATGATCTTAAAAGGAATGACAAAATGAAAGGTCATATGAAACTTATCAAAGAGCAATCGGTCAATGTTGAAGAAGAACCTATCGATGTTGAAGAAGGTGTAACTCAACTAGGGGAGGATATTGGTAGTAGTCGAGGTATACGTATTTATCCTACAATGAAAAATTTTATGGAGATGAATGAGGAATCACTTGTCAGTCAAATTACACCAGAGCACCTGATACCTGACAACACTATTAAATTTCATGTCAAAAACATGTGGAAAGAATATTTTGAGGATAAAACTTTTGTGGGAAAAGCACAATTATTTGCAAATTTATTCTAGAAAAGAGAAATGACTCTGGTTTTGGATTTGTTAGGTGTTGATAATAGGAAAATAGGACAAGGAGGTAAAGTAAAAGAAACAATAATTAAAAATTTGCAAGACGCATTGATCATTGTTAACAGGACAGATCATGGAAGATCTAATTCAAATGCTGGTAGAAGAGTATTGATGACTATGATTACCAGTAAGAGATTGACACAAAGAAATCAAGTTTGAGCAATTTCTGATTTACTCAATGTATCTCAAAGAACTATTCAGAGATATATTAGGAAGAGAAATGTGTTGGATATGAACATTGAAAAGAATTGGGTACAGATTTGTAGAGCTCCTCAAAAAGAAAAAATTTATGAAGATGTAAGAAGACGAGTCATTGAATTTTGGACCAACCACTCTCATGTTTCTTCCAATAGAAGGGACACTATACATATTAAAGATGACGAGACCGGTATGAAGATTTCACATTCAAAACATTTTGTCGATACTACATAAAGTTAACTATTTGAAACATTCAAACAAGAATTTTCAAATATGAAAATAGGTCAGAGAATGTTTGAGATGTTGTGTCCTTGCTTCATGTGCATAAATAAGGTTCGTGAAACATGTTATTTTCAAAATCATGTTGAGTTTCACTTATACTTGCAATCATATAAAAAGGTTATGGCACTACTTGTAAAGGAAGAAAATTGATTTAAATATTTGTTGTTGATTAGGTTTGAGATGTGTTGTATTTCCTTAACCTTTACATTTAATTGTAATTTTTGTATTGTAATGTGATTAAGCATATAGGGGGAAGGAAGATAAGATGTTCCTCTTTTATCCCCAAATGCACAAATGAAATATCCAAGTTGATTAACCCAAAAGAAGGATCAATGCACAAATGAATCAACCATTTGGAAATGAGAGTAAGGAAGAAGATCTTTAATTCTATTCTATGATTAAGGAGATATGATATATAGAAGTAATTGAAAAGGATGAGAGGAAGTACCAACCTTAAAGAATTGAAGATCTGAAGAATGCTATTTTCTAGGGTCTATACTTTGTTTCTAGAAAATATGAAATATGATCCAAAACAAAAATGCAGATACGAACAAAACCCAGAAATATTTTTCCGATCTGACACAGTCTTGTGAAAAAGGTCAACCTTGACCCACAAATGTCACCGCTGACCCAATAATCTCGACCCTGACCTATGCTGCCTTGATAGAAAATCTATTTTTAGATTCTGATAGTTTACTGAAAAGGGTATCCAGATCTGAGTTCAAATCCATAGTCCCAAACCTGTATCTGCAAGAAAAAGAGATTTTTTTGGGGGGGGCTAGGGGTTTTCCTTAGTAAAACCCTAGTTTTGGAATTAACCTCAAATATATAATTGAAATTGCAGAAGTAAACAAAGTAAATGAAACATTTCACCTTGCTCATGCAAAAGTCCTTGTGGAGGATTTGAATCCTTTAATCCACAAGTATGTATGCACCAAGTGGATATAGAATTTAGAATTTCGGATGTCTTCAATAAATTTCTTGTAGATCTCCAACACCAAATCTTGAATGGGTTGTTGAATAGGAAGAGGCTTTGAAGAAGGTGGATGGAGAGATCACCAAAAAGGGCCCTATGTAGTTTGAATCCTTCAATGACCTCCAATGGATCTCCTTGATGAATGCTTGATGATGGATAGATGCTTGCTTCAAATATTTCTCCTTAGCTTTCTTAAACTTCACTTGATAATGCTTCTCATTTGCTCAATGATACTTAGGCTTGGATAGAGGACTTAGAGAAACTGAGAGGATAAAAACTTCCTTTTATATGAAATTAGAGCACAATATTCTAAGGAGGCCGACATAGGATAATTAAATTCCCATTAAATCCTTTACCCCTAAGAGAGGACCTATATTAAATATAATTTAGGAATCATCACTTCGGAACCCGAAACAGCTGACCCGGAAGCGGGAATTAATTTTTTTAGAGACCGACATCCAGAAACTATGAGATCCTAAAATCTGGACCCTGGGTCAAGGTTGAGGTCAACCTTGACCTGGTTTAAGGTTGAGGTCAACCTTGACCTTGGTCAGGGTGGAGGTCCACATATACCTAAAATATTGACCTTGATCCTGAGGTCAAAGATCTCAAATCTGCAGTCTAGAATGTCAAAAAATGGCTAGAAAGTGGTGGAAAGTGGGGCAGAACAAGGGGAAAGCCAGGTCTAAATTAGGAACCCATTCAAGGCACTTGACATGACCCCAAACCACTTACTCAGAAGGCTAAACCAGTCTACCATGGAAGTGCTTCCATTTTCTAACTATACATTTAGCCCCCACTTTAGCAAGAGTATGGACTCAACACAAACTCTTGGTAAAGGAGATCATAAAGAACATACAATCTTAATGGAATCAAAAAGGGATAAAGAAATCCTCAAGCTAAGATCATGATAAGAGAGACATCACTGGTTAAGGATAGAGAGAGAGGGTGTGATTATCTTTCCCAATGAGAACTTATATCCCATTGTGCACCACACAAGTAAACAGCATAACTGGAAAGATGGAGTTGAACCACCTAGTGAATGTGGCTACTCACTAGTCAACCCATCAGGGAGATACATTCTTAAGGTCACCTTCTGACCTTAAGGGATCAAAACATTGAAAAATTGGAGGGATCAAGAGATCTGTGTAAATTTAAACTGGAGGGATCAAGAGATCCTAAAAAGTAAAATGTCCATGCTTTAAAGATTAGTTTTTAATCCATAAAGGGAAAAAATTTTAAGTGTTTGGAAATATTTTGAACATGTGTGTGTGTGTGTGTGTGCAAAAAGTGAGTAGAGCATATGCCCCCATGTTAAAGTCATTACTAACACTTTAACAGGAACAATGGCTTTAACGAAAACATAAACAACTCTACGGATTACGTTTCCACTACAAAATGTCTCCAAATGAAGACAAGTCAAGGGAAAAAAAAAACATAAACATACAAAAGTACACAGAAGGGATCTACCTACTGTGGGGTCAGTATGATCATAAGATAACATGTACATATAAATATGATATTATTGCAAATGAATTGACATCATTCCCCAAAGAAAGTAGAACTACAATCACAACAGAGGAAAGAAAACTCAAGAGTTACGAAGAAGAATCTTTTCGGACCACAACATGGAGACCAAAAAGAATTAGTGCTACCATGTCGCAGATCTGAGTAGACTATACAAGTAAAACATGTACAAACAATAGCACAAGTACAACATAACATTAAAACAACATATATAAGAATAGAGATACATATAGAGGAATTGTACAATAGGTTTGACTCTTTTAACACCTTGCACCATTAAAGTAACAAGGGTCATATAAAAGAATATAACAAACATTTAGCAAACACATTACGGGAGGAGAAAAATATAGCATGCAAATGCAAAAATGGCTACCATGAAGGATGGGCCAATCTGGCGCATCGCCTACTCTCCCTATCTCAGTTTATATCATGTAGGGAAGGTGGGAAACTTCCAAGAGGGACTATATCTAATACAGTAGGAATGATAGCCAGTTCCAAACAAGGATCCTCTTGAGAATCGTGTTGCTCGATACTAGGTATAATTGTTAATTGAGTTGAAAGCATATGAGGTAAGTCAATGTCAAGATCAATGGTCTCATATTCATCACTAAGATCAATAGGATCATCTAAAGTATCCTCCTCATCAAGATTAATTGAAATGGGATCTAAGATGCGAATAGGATCATCATACTCATTCATCTTAACATCATTATGAATATTGACTTCTTTCGACACATCAGGCATAGGTTGGTCAAAAGAAGATAAAGAGTTTCGAAGAACAGAAGCACAGGCCCTAGCATTAGCTCTACACTTCTTACGATGTTCATTAGCATATTTTTTGCATTTTTCTTTGCTTACCATATTTTGATAACTGGGAGGAATAACCACTGATTCCTTCACAGGTTCTATAGGAGGATTCTCAATGGGTTGTAATGAAACAGTAGAAGTTTGATTATTAGGATTAGAAGTAATGGCTAAAGGAGGTATGGAAGGAGTAGGAAAAATACCATGGTTGAGATCTATCTGAGGCATGCTTAACTCAGCAATTTTATGATGTTTTTAAGCTTGGTATGAGCAAAAGAGATGATCAGGGTGAGGAGGACATAAGTTAGGTAATGAAGGCCAAAAGAAATCAAGAGTAGCTCACAATCTCTAGGCCTATAAGGTTGATACAAACTATGATTAATCATTTTGAATTCTCCATTATGAATGAACTTAAGACATTTATGAATAGGAGAAGAGATAGCATGCATAGAAGTTATCCAAGGTAAACCAAATTTGATTTGAAATTGATCAGAAGTAGGAATAACAATGAAGGTAGTATCTACAACTTTACCACAAAGTTCAACAGGTAAGTTGATAGAACCAAGTGCAGGATAAATAAAACCATTACAAGTTTGGATCCATGCATCAGATGGATCATAGAAATCATGTTGTAAGCTTTTCATAAAAATATTTTCCTCAGTAATGACATTTATTAAATATGTGGGATCAACAAGACAACCACAAGTAGGTATCTTAGCAATCCTAGCATAGATATAAAGGGTACCATCAGGAGCCTTAATTGTTTTAGAATCATCAAAGGTGATTAAAAGTTCCCTAGGTCACTTATCCTTAGTTTTTTTTTGAGGTTTAGGTGGAACTGGAAGTTGAAGTAGAGGTGAAGGATCTTGAACAGTAGGTTGAGACGAAACAACACTCTCCACATGATTAACAATGTGATTAAGATCATTCATCTTTGAATTGTAAATAATATCCATAGAAGATGGTTGAGCTATGGTATTAGTATCATGTGTAGGTAAAGGATTTGTATAGATTTGAAGGTTTTAATTAGGAGGAGAAACAAATTTATTTCCACTACCATCAAAATTATCAATAGACAAAGCCTTGGAATCAATTAAATCTTGAATTGTATGCTTTAGAGAATAACATTTTTCAGTATCATGGCCATTCTGGCGATGATATTGAAAAAATCTTTAGAATCAAATGATTTTGATGCTATTTTAATAGGGAGAAGAGGTCAAATAGGAGATAAGGTAATCATATTAGCACTTAATTACCTACTCATTATAGAATTCAAAGTTTCAGAGAGAGGAGAGAATGTATGATTCATACGGAAAGAAGTGGATGCAGAAGTGGCATTATTGGATGTAACAGCAGCTTGATCAGCAACCAAATTCATCTGTTAATTAATATTGACATAATTGTTAGGTTTTTGAAACTTATTAGGATTAGGATTAGTGTCACTCTTATCAACTGGAATATTAGCCATTGGAGTGTTGCTCTCAAATTGGCTCACTTGTAACTGATAATGGTGAAGTGCTACACAAAGTTGTTGAAAAGAGGTAAATTCAGTAAGCAGAATCTTAGCTCTAATATCCTTTTGTAAATTTGAAATAAACATGTGTTGAATATCAATAACAAGAACATGATAAGAAATCTGAGCATACAAATGCTTAAATCTACCAATGAAATCAGTCAACTTTTCCTTAATGTTTTGTTTACAATGCATTAAATTAGATAAGGACACTTGTGGACCAATATTATTTTTAAATTTTTGGATAACGGTATTAGAAAGTTTAGGAAAAGAATCAATTGAATAAGGAGGTAAAGAACAATACCATTGCAAAGCCTAATCACAAAAAGTTCTAGCAAACAATTTACCTAAAATCCTATGGTCGTGAGCATAATCACTACAAAGGATTTGAAATGTTTTAACATGAGTGACGGGATCACCTTTACCATTTTAATTCTCAAGACAAGGCATATCAGCTTGTTGAGGGACAATAGCATGAATGATGTCTAAGGATAAAGGACTACCCATGTCACATGTAGGAATGCTAAACTTGGATTGGGTTAAGGATGCAATTTGTTGTTGTAAAGATGACATAGTTTGATCCAAACTAATAATTGTGGAATCATTAGAGGAAACAAGTGGCATAGAAATGTTAGGAACACTAGGAAAAGTGTAGGAAGCAACAAGAATAGAAGACACAACTGGTGGAACATTAGGAACCACAGTTGGAAGGGGATTAGAATAAGTAAAAGGTACATTATGATATGAAGGTTGTGAGGTAGGTAGAGATACCGGTGGAGCACTCACGGGAATAGATTCAATTGGGAGAGATGTAGTCATAAAAGGAGGAGTATAAGTAGGAATTCTAGGAACAGAAGAAGGTCCTTGACTAGTGATAGGAGGTGTATATCCTAACTCTTGAGCCTCTTCAGCTAAAGGTTTAACATTCGAATGCACAAGATGAGTAAGACCACACAAGAAGTTAACACCTTGATCATTATCATGGAGGAATTTCTTAATAGCCTCTATATCTTGGATAGAATCTTGATTATGATTTTCTTGAATAAGCCAATTTCCCATTTTATCAAGTTCGGTTGAGAGTTTTTGCACTTGTTCAGGAGGAACTCTTAAGGCATCATCCTCATCATGAGATGAGTGAGAAGACTTATGTTCCATAGAAGGATTGTAATCATGAGTTATCAAATTATCATCTGGGATCCTAAGGAAAGGAGAGGAAGACTCAGGATCAAAGGAACCCATAAGTCTACAGCTTCTTTTAACCGGGATACTATAAGTAGGACTAGAAATGGTAAAGCTCATACACCAATGCAATGCAAATGAACTAACACAAGATTTTGATTTATTAATTTTAAATGTAATTGAAAGAACATACAATATCTAGCATAAACATGTAAATCTAACACCAAAAAGAAAGAGTTGTCTATTGTGGTTTCACCAAAATGTAAAGGAAGAAAATTGATTTAAATATTTGTTGTTGATTAGGTTTGAAATGTGTTGTATTTCCTTAATATTTACATTTAATTGTAATTTTTGTATTGTAATGTGATTAAGCATATAGGGGGAAGGAAGATAAGATGTTCCTCTTTTATCCCCAAATGCACAAATGAAAGATCCAATTTGATTAACCCAAAAGAAGGATCAATGCACAAATAAATTAACCATTTGGAAATGAGAGTAAGCAAGAAGATATTAAATTATGTTCTATGATTAAGGAGATGTGATTTATAGCAGTAATTGAAAAGGATGAGAGGAAGTACCAACCTTAAAGAATTACAGATCTGAAGAATGTTGTTTTTTGAGATGTGTACTCTATTTCTAGAAAATCTGAAGTATGATCCTGAATAGAAACGCAGAGACAAACAAAACCCAGAAATATTTTTCTGATCTGACATAGTCTTGTGAAAAAGTTTGAACATGACCCACAAATGTCATCGCTAACCCAATAATCTCGACCCTAACCTGTGCTACCTTGACAAAAAATATGTTTTTAGATCTCAATAGGTCATTGAAAAGGGTATCCAGATCTGAGTTCATATCCACAGTCCTGAACCTGTATCTGCAAGAAAAAGAGATTTATTTGTTGGGTGGGAGGGGTTTTCCTTAGTCAAACCCTGGTTTTGTAATTAACCTCAAATATATAATTGAAATTGAAAAAGGAAACAAAGTAAATGAAATAATTCACCTTGCTCATGTAAAAGTCCGTGTGGAGGATTCAAATCCTTGAATCCACAAGTATGTATGCACCAAATGGAGCTAGAGTTTAGAATGTAGGATGTCTTCAATAAATTTCTTGTAGATCTCCAAAACCAAATCTTGAATGGGTTCTTGAATAGGAAGAGGCTTGGAAGAAGGTGGATGGAGAGATCACCAAAAAGGGCCCTATGTAGCTTGAATCCTTCAATGGCCTCCAATGGATCTCCTTGATGAATGCTTGAATGCTTAATGATGGATAGATGCTTGCTTCAAATCTTTCTCCTTAGCTTGTTTTAACTTCACTTGATAATGCTTCTCAATTGCTCAATGATGCTTAGGCTTGGATAGAGGACTTAGAGAGAATGAGAGGATAAAAACTTCTTTTTATATGAAATTAGGGCACAATCTTCTAAGGAGGCCGACATAGGAGAATTAAATTCCCACTAAACCCTTTAACCCTAGGAGAGGACCTATATAAAATATAATTTAGGAATCATCACTTTGGAACCCGAAAGTGGGAATTAACTTTTTTAGAGACCAACATCTGAAAACTGTGAGATCCTAAAATTTGGACCCTGGGTCAAGGTTGAGGTCGACCTTGACCTAGGTTAGGGGTGAGGTTGACCTTGACTTAGGTCAGGGTTGAGGTCAACATAGGCCTAAAAGGTTGACCTTGACCCTGGGGTCAAAGATCTCAAATCTGTAGTCCAGAATGTCAAAAACTGGCTAGAAAGAGGTGGAAAGTGGGGTAGAACAGGGGGAAAGCCAGGTCTAAATCAGGAACCCATTCAAGGTGCTTGACATGACCCCAAACCACTTACTCAGAAGGCTAAACCAATCTACCATGGAAGTGCTTCCATTTTTCGACTATACACTACTTAATCTAGATATGGTTCCTGGAAGTACAACATAATTTGTGAAATCCATTTTATGTGATAAGTCAGAAGACTCAGATGAATTCAACGTCCAATGTATAAAAAATGAATTCAATGATTGTAGAAATTTACATAAATTTCCTTTACAATTTGATAATATTGATGTTACAACACCAATCCAGTGGAAGAGATTTGAATATGAGAAATACAAAATGAAGACAAGACTAGAATCAAAAAACATTGCATTGAAGGAGAGTGAATTACCATACCTTCAGTTCATGGACTGATTTTGATCTATTATTTATCCACATATCCAACATTTTCATGGTGCGCGATGGAAAGCTAAACAGTTTCGTGATTCCAAAAACAATTCCACCTGGTTGTATTCTTTCAGTTGTAGATTTTGCGGAGAACTATACATTCTCTCCTCAAAAAGAGCATCAAAGCCAATATTTCATTCTGATCAAGTTGCAATATTTGTCCACGTGACCTATAGACATGAACAATTATATTTGGATGAGATAGAAAGTATAGATCAAAATGAATGCATTATCATCAAGGAGGTTCATTTCTATATCAGCGATGATAAGGTTCATGATAGGATTTATGTGGCTCATTGTTTCGGCATGTTTTCCACAATCTTGCGAGTCATGGTATAAATGCTTCACAACACTAAATCTGGTTTGATGGGTGTGCAGGTAAGTAAAATTGAATTAAATTTTGTTAAATAGTACATTTCAATTATATTAGATATAGAGATCATATATATTTAGTGTTTTTAAAAGTTTTTACACATGATTGTGCAAGTCAATTTAAATCTGCAAAAGCCTTTAATTGGTTAGCTATGCAACATGCTAGACACAATGTTAATTTTATTTGGAACTTCTTGGAAAGTGGACATGGAAAAGGGGAGCATGATGGAGTAGGAGCATGTGTGAAGTGTGCACTCTGACAACATGAACTTCAAGGTATACATATGTATGTCATTTTCATATTATTCAATTTGTTTGTAAATTAGTGAACTTTAATCTTCATTTGATAGTTTGAATAAACTAATTTTATATTTGTACATGTACTTTAACTTGTTAAATATATCCAGGTAACATGATAGAGAATGCAAAGAAAATTGTTGAATGGTATCGAAATCATTTCGCTACTCAAGATAAAAAACACAACAAACGTTACTTTTGGGAAGTGATAGGTATAATTCAAAACTAGAAATCACTATTCAAACTCAAATTCTAATTTAATTAAATTATATCTAGGGTATACATATGTACATTTCACATTTTTCATAATTGAATTGAGCTGATCTAACTAAATAAAATTTATTTAATTGGTATATATCTAGATATCAATCGATCTAATACTTACAATTGTCAATCAATGGTTGGAATTAGAAGTTTACATAAAGTGATGACTAATGGACAACACAAGCCTCCACTAATTCAACTAAGAGATAAATCATGCTTTTGTGAAGATTGTGTTAACAACAACACAATGAGTCAATGTGTTAATATTGCAAATGGATATTTTTCACAATGGGATCAGAAAGAGTTAGTTAGAATGCCTCCTTATGAAGCTGATGACAATGACATAGACATCCATGATCCTATATATCCAGCTGATTATGAATGAGTTTCTGATTTAGTTGTTACAGGTGTGTGTTGATATATATATATATATATATATATATATATATATATATATATATATATATTAGGTTTTTATTTACAGTTTATTTAATTTATACATATAAATTGTACAGGTGATATTTTTGTTGTTGTTGTGGATCCCGAGAATGCAGAAGGTCTAGATTATTATCTACTAAGATGCACCAAAGAAAAATCCAAGTTGGTGAAAGAAATTGTTGATGGTGATGGACAACAATATCCAACTGGTTCAGTTGTTATTGAAGGCACCTATTATCAACAAGCTAAGATCAACAAAAATGGAGTTCAATTTATTGAATACATGAGTGGACAAAGAGTTCTACATTATAGTCACTTGTTTATAGTGACAAAACTGTAGTTTGAGACTGTGCCAACAAAAGGACGTGGAAACCAAAAGTGGAAGTTGACTATTGAAGAACATGAAAATCTTTTGGAGATAATAAAGGATAGAGAGGATCCAGAGTACATGTATTATGAGCTATAAATGATTTGAAATTCATGATTCTAGATTGAATTTATATTGATTCTATCAAATTTAATGGATTAGACCTTGAGGAACTTGATACTTTTTCAATTTCAGTTAGATTATCTATTGATTTTAAAGTTTGTTTAGAATTAGATCTAGATTGATTAAAGGTTAAATGTATTAAGTATGAACAATTTCTAGAAAAATTGTTAAATTAAGTATGTAGGTTAAATCTATTGATAAGGTAAATTGAAATTATATATATATATATTGATTGATTTTGTTATATAAAAGATCACTTTCAATCTATACTAGGTATGTGAGATTACTTAAAAAGATTGATTTTGTATAATATTTAAAATATTACTAAAATTTATCTATTGAAAATTTATGTATAATTTGTTCTAAGATTAGATCTTCTATCTATCTATTCATTATGTTTTTTATTTAATTTAAGTTTGAAGTTTGATTGATTATATATATTTATTAGAGTAAAGATTGATTTTGATTGATTTTGATCTTGATTTTGTTATCTATTGAAAATTTACATAATTTGCTCTAAGATTAGATCTTCTATCTATCTATTCATTATGTTTTGAATTTAATTTAAGTTTGAAGCTTGATTGATTATATATATTTATTAGACTAAATATTGATTTTGATTAATTTTGATCTTGATTTTGTTATCTATTGAAAATTTACATAATTTGAGCTCTAAGATTAGATCTTCTATCTATCTATTCATTAGGTTTTGAATTTAATTTAAGTTTGAAGTTTGATTGATTATATATATTTATTAGACTAAATATTGATTTTGATTGATTTTGATCTTGATTTTGTTATCTATTGAAAATTTACATAATTTGAGCTCTAAGATTAGATCTTCTAGATCTATCTATTCATTAGGTTTTGAATTTAATTTAAGTTTGAAGTTTGATTGATTATATATATTTATTATCTACTAAAGATTGATTTTGATTGATTTTTACCTTGATTTTGTTATCTATTGAAAATTTACATGTAATTTTCTCTAAGATTAGATATTCTATCTATCTATTCATTAGGTTTTGAATTTAATTTAAGTTTGATATTTGATTGATTATATATATTTTTAAATTAGACTAAAGATTGATTTTGATCTTGATTTTGTTATCTATTGAAAATTTACATAATTTTCTCTAAGATTAGATCAAAATAAAACATGTACATCAATCTAAATGGACTTATATATAGATAAAAATAAAACATGCATGTAACAATGTACAAATGTCTAGATATAGATCAACATATAAAACATAAAAAACACATGTACAACATCAACATAACAATGTAAATGGACCTGTAAATATCAATGTATCAACGT
>MU227133.1:2012836-2030037 GCA_018584345.1 Thuja plicata
GTCTTCTACATGCTAATTATATGACATTTGTGCAGAAGATATAAAATATAACGATTATATAGCTTTTGTTTGAAGGGTCTAATGATATGTATGATTAGCTTGTATGGGTTCTATTTCAAAATTTGAATGGATAATATGTCATTGCTGTATAGATTTTATTTGTAGAGTGCATTAAAGGTGCATGTTGTTCTTAGTGTGCTTGTTCATGCATCATGGTTAAGTGACTAATTAAAGTCAAGATGATTATATGATATTTTTAGTTATATATCATTAATTTTTGGGGTTTGTTTTTAAAAATTGAAATGGAATTTGTTATTTAATTTTATGGGTTTTCATTAAATTTTATAATGGCTTGTAATTAATTAAGTTGTTTGGGTTTGGCTTGGAGTGTACATTGAATTTATATTATCATTGTAGCATGCTGGTCATTCGTCATTTGTGTCTTATGTGACATGGTTCTTACAGAATGTACATAGTATATGGTATGGCATAAGTCAAGTTAATGGAAGAAACAAACCATTTTATGGATATTGTCAACTATGCAATGGTTTGACATAAATTTGATCAGTGCATATCTATAGTGGCTATAAAGAATTCAGGATAGAAGAACATCAAATGTTTTTATTGTAACCAGAAATTATAATCATGTTACATCAGCAAGAATGAATATTGTAGAAGCAGAAATTATAATCATGTTACATCAGCAAGAATGAATGATCCTATGAAAAATATTGACATAGAAGAAGTAAGATATGAAACAACCAAAATATGGAAGAAGAAAGAAGAAGAAGATACATTAAACATTGCGGTTACACCTAGCTCTGGCATAGAAAATCTCTTTGAAAACTAACTAGAATGCGTTGTCTTAGGGGGAGCTATAAAGAAGATTTTTTTACTTTCCAAATAAGATGGTGTTGTTATCACAAAATGATATGTTTTCATATTAACAAGACAAAAAATAGTAGTGAAATCTGTGGTAGAATATATTGATTTGACAAAGTTTGTGAAATAATGAGAAAAGAGACTGTGCATTCAGATAAAATGGGTTTGACAGCTTTTTGTGATTTCACGTTTTGGAGACAAAAATATAAGTACATTTAAGGGAAAACAAAACAATTTTTGGTCATCTTTTTCATCTCTAAGATCTGGAAAATTATGAAGTGCTCAAGAAGAATTGAAGTCAAAACTGCAAACTACAAAAAAAGGTATTTTTCTCATGGATCGTGTACATCTTATGAATTATATTGATGATTCCCTTCCAAAATTTGAAAATTTCATGAGTCAACAAATAAGGGTTTCATTGGATGGTCCATTTTTGGCACTACCTAATAGGGTTATTTGTGTTGAGGATATTTAAAATTTTGTTGAAGTAGAATTTGAAGAATATGATAATTATAAAATAAAAAATCTTAAGGATTCATTTTCTAGAGACAAAATACAAAGAATTCCTGCCCTAGGTCATAAAGGATTGGATACATGGAGAAATTTTTTTATGATAATTGATGAACAAATAATCAAGATAGTACTGAGTAGAATACACAATGATTACATGTAGCTAGACAAGCCCTATCGGATAACTAAAGATGCAATCAAAGCAGTGACAGATCTTGGCTCATTCGGTTATATACTAATTATAAAATCAGTCAAGAAAAAGGAAGTTGGAGATTTAATTGAGGTGGCAGGAGATCATAAAACATTGTTTATTGACACAATCACTAACCCAACAGTAAGGTATGTAGCTTTTGATATCACCTAAAAAATTATTTCTAAAATAGGGAAGGCACTACTTTTATTGCATTATATGTTGCACATCAAATGATGAAAAATGGTATGGATTTTGATCTATGTGAATTAAGTAGATTGCAATTGTTACACAATTTGTTATTGAAAAAGAAGGAAAGGATACACATTTTTATATGCATCTTTGGGTGCCAACACAAAGGGTATTTCATGTTGCTTCTTAGTCATAGACATCTAGGTACGGTAATTTTTTTTTTTTTCAATTTTTTTGGATTTGCACTGGTGATGAACATGCAAATTTACCTAAGCACTACTCGGAGCTTACCCGAAAATAGATGTACTATTGTGATAAAATCATCACAATTCCATTTGTTTCTGGGTCAAGCTCCAAGTAATATTGCTTGGTCAAATCTAGATGTTTGTCACTTGTGCATATACCTTCTCTAATCAAAATTCCTTGCAATTGCTCCAAGGAAACCAATAGGGAGAGGGACTAATGAAGGCAGGCTGATTTGTAACTCTAGGAAATGACTCTTGAGAGGTGTGAGGAGGCTCATTTGTAACTCTATCTCTTGCAACCATATTCTGAACCTCCCAAATGGAGCACTAACACTAGCCCATATTCCATACATTCAAAAAGAATTCGAAACCTTCTCTTTATTTAGAAGGAAGTGCAAAATTATAGAAATTATCTTCAAATTATAAAAATAACCATTTTCTAATATTTTATTATTAAGTATAAATATTTGTAATTACAAAAAAGAGAGATAAAATAGTAGGGTTTAGTCATCACCTAATTTCGCCATGTTCCCTATTTCAAATATCGACAACCATATCTTGAATTCTTTGAAGTCCATCATAAGAATTCAAAGATCTAGTGACAAAAACAAAACCAAGATTAATAGCTTAGCTTACTATCAAATATTTTATGTCGAAGTAGATATGTCGAAGTGGATATTTTATATTTTATATTTTTATTTTATTTTCTTAGCATTCCTGTCAAATATGAATAACATTCCTATCAAATATGAATCATGATTAAATTAAATGTACAATGCTTTGCAGTCAAAATCTATTTAATGGATTTATGCTTGCTTTCATACAAGATAGTACTAATGCTACTATGTTTATATTTGATGGATTACAACGTTAATATCTTAATTCAGAGTATGGGAGACAAATTTTTGGTATAATTATAGCCCGAATATTTTCCTGTGAAGAAAGATCATGTCTGACAATATGAACCTAGAACAAAATAAGGAGACAATTGCTAGATTGTGGGCTAATTTTAAAAGAAAAGGTGATGGAAAATGTTATCGCCCCTACAAAAATTGCAAGGGCTTAAAAACTTGAAGACTTCTAGTCAAAACAACTGAGAAACATTGTAGAGAGCATGGTCACCTTGAAGGGGGGCACAATTTTCATCGATTGGTAAGTATTTCAATATATTGTTTTAAAAATTTATATACATAAGAAATCAATTGATGATGAGATCATGGTCGTGGTTAATTCAATGTCATCATTTTGATATAGGTTAACCACCCTGGGTTACATGTTATGGACCATAACAATCTAGAGAATGTGAATTTCCAAGTGGAGGAACATGGAGGTGTGAGTATCCAAGGAGAAGATAATGATTCCATGGAAGAATATGATCCTGTGACAGAGAACACAATTGAAGATGATGGTATTGTTGCAGTTGATCATGTGCCAGAGAATATGATTGAAGATGATAGTACTGGCATAGCTGATCATGATGATGAAGATGGCCTTGATTTACCTATACTTGAGAAGGCATGTGAGCCCCTATACGAAGGCTCCTAAACAACTCTTCTATCCACTATATTTTTGTTGGTGAACTTCAAGGTTTTAAATGGTTTATCCAATGTAGCAATGTCACGAATGTTAAGGTATGTCATATATGTCATCTTTTTCACCTGTTTTAGTCATAATTTCCTTATTGTTAATAGAGGGTGAATCATGTATGCTAATTATATCTTTTGATGTAGGTTGATAGCTAAGTGTTTTTTACCACCATCAAACATTCTACCTCGCTCGTACCGGGAACTATCTGCCATTATGAGAGATATTGGGATGGAGTATCAAACAATACATGCATGTCCCAATGATCATATTATATAGCATAAACAACATGAATTTGCAACATAATGCCATGATTGTCATATTAGTAGATATCGAATAGATCAAATAAAAAAAAAGGTGCCTCACAAGGTTCTCTGGTATATTCCCATTATTCTACGTCTGCAACGATTATTCAGGTGCACTACCTTGGCACAATTTATGGATTACCATGCACACAATAGAAGTTGAGATGACATTATGTGAATGCATGTGGATGGTTCTAAATTTAAGGATATAGAGGAAACTTAGCCACACCTTAAAGAAGAACCTCGTAATCTCATGCTTTCATTGGCAGTGGACGGTGTTAATCCATTTGGAGAGATGAGATCTGTTTACTCGGTCTGGCCTGTTTTTGTTATCAACCATAACATTCCTCCTTGGATGTCCATAAAGAGGGAGCACATAATGTTGGCAATGATTGTTCTAGGTATTTTTTAATTCAATAGTCATCTAAATTTATTCATAAATACCACATCAAAATGACAATAATTATGTAATGTTTCTATTCATTCAACCAGGTAAGTACCAAGTTAAAGATATGAATGTATATATTGAGCCCCTTATCGACGAGTTGCTGGATTTATGGAATGGGGTCACTATGTATGACATTTCTAGCCCAATAGGACAAAGACAGTTTCAATTTCATGTAATGCTTGTATGGAAAATACATGATGCCCCTGGGCTAACACATTTTTTTGGTATGTTCTCTTGTTAACACCTCTTTTTTGGTATGTTATAGTGCTAACACATCTTTGTTGTATGTCTAAGTTTGCGCATGATAATTGTAATTATCAGAATCAACATATTCAATCCAATTATACAATATCTTGTAGGTCTTCAGACAAAGGGAAAATTAGCATGTCTAGTTTGTAGTCCAAAGATGAAATCTCATCATTCAAAAAGTTTAGGAAAGTAGGTGTTCGATGAGTATAAGCACTTTCTCTATGGAAATCATAAGTATCAAATTACCGAAAAACATCTTTTCAATGGGAAAGAAGAGACTGCATCAAAGCCACGAAGAATGACACCTCTCCTATGGAAGTTGGAATATAATAGAATAAATTGATGAGGTAATGTCATTCAATCTGATGGTTTTTATTTGAAATTTATATTTTGATATTTTTCTTTTGTTTACTAATGAGGTAATTGATGCTCGTGAAGGTCGTCAAGGTGTCAATGACCAACTTCCAAAAGGACTAAAAGGTTATCCTAGATAGTTTAGCAAGTTGTCGTACTATGATCACCTCCCAATCATGCATTTGTTTGATGTTATGCATATTGGAAAGAATGTAACATAGACATTATGGAAATTATTGGTTGAAAGGTGTGATAAAGAAAAAATTGTCAAAATTTATAGTGACATTGAAGATTCTAATCATGCATTGAAAAATGTATTTCAATCAAATAAAAATGGAGACCATATTGATATAAGTTCTCTTCCTTGGTTATTATCGGAGCAGCAAAGCAATGTTATAAAGAAGTCATACAAAAAATTCAATTTCCCACAAGGTTTGCTGCAAACATAAACAATCTCATATCAAAGAAAAGTGAATTTGGGCCAGGGATGAAAACACATGCTTGGAATACCTTTATTAAGGTAATTCATGTTATTTTGTATCCTCTATATATTTGTATACTACATGTATTTTTTATTGTATTATTCTCTAAAATATTGAAATGATCATTTTATAATTATCACAGTACATTCTACCTTTATCTCTCCCACACCACTTCGACAACAGTGTCAAACAAGTTATATATGATCTTGGAAAATACATGAGGTTAGAAGTGTTATTTCTTAGATTTGTTGTATAGATATTATATTTGTGACTTGTTTTACTTTTTCAATAATTTATTGTATATTTTTGTATTGTCTCATTTATATGTTTTATGTGTTGAATCGCATCTAGGTGGTTGTCATCGAAAGAAATAAATAAAGAAGATATACAATATTGGAAGAGAAAAATTCCTCATCTTATGTGTGAAATGCAAAAGTGTTTACCTTCTACTTTTTTCAATGCACAAGAACACTACCTCATACATCAAGTTGAGGAGATTGAATTGTGTAGACCTGTACAAACTAGGTCAATGTGAATGGTTGAGAGACACCTAAAATTTTTGAAGGGATTAGTTCGACAAAGAGTACATCCTGAGGGTTCTATGGTGGAGGGATATATGGTATATTAGACCATGGTGTACATTAGTGAATATCTTCCTAATTTTGTAGAAAATATGCATGTAGATCGCATTTGGGACCCCAATGCCATTAACAAATTTGAAGGGGAGTACTTGATGGGGAAAGGTAGATTGAGGAAAGTGAAAGGTAATTATAAGATGTTATTGTAGTTAATTAATTCTTATAAATCTTCAATTGAAGTTGTTTGTAAGTGGTATTTTTTTATACATTTGGTCGAGAGTGGGATGCACTACATTTGTATATTGTAAACAATCTTGATTGAATGACAGTATGGATTGAACTATGTCAACAAAATGGTCACTCATTAACATGGGAATGTGTTGTTTCATTGGTTAAAGAAGCTCATCGTAATGGAGATTCCAATGTATGGCAATGGTAATTGATCTAGCAAATGGTTTAAGAGGTAGACAGGTACGTATAAATTTATTAATCGCGACCCATATGTTTAACATCAACTCATGATGCAAATGATTTCACATGTTTGAAAAATTGCAAGTCAAGCACCACAAAGCTATGTACTACCATGGCCATAAATTTAGCATAAAAAAGTTGGACGACACAAAGAAAAATTTTGATTCTGGGATAACTGCAGTCTTTGAGGTCGCTAATATTTCATCTAGAAATGACATGCATCCTCAAGAATCTCAAAACTGATACTATGATATTTTGGATGATATACTTGATTGCAACTTTGAATACTTCAAATTAGTTCTATTCGTTGTCAAATGGTACAAACTACAACTAAATCAAAATGATCCTGATAGAACTATTATTCAACATGATAATGGATTTACAATGATTAATACAAGGTCATTTGAGCCAGTTGGAGATGAGACCTATGTTCTTCCAAGTCAATGTGAGCAAGTGTTTTACATAGAGGTTCCACAAAAACCGGGTTGGTCAATTTTTATTAGACATGATCCAAGAGGAAGGCCAGTAAAGTATAACGTGATGGAAGAAGAAGAAACTGAAGATGATGATGATGATGATGATGATGATGATGATGATGATGATGATGGTGGTGGTGGTTGTGGTGGTGGTGATGATGATGATGACAATGATGATGATGGTGGTTATGATGATGATGATGATGATGATGATGATGATGATGATGATGATGATGATGATGGTAATATTGATGTAGTCGTACAAATTTATTTGACTTATATGTTTTCATAATTAATTTATTATTAATGCCATGGTACAATTAAATTAATGTGTTAATTTCTAATGTTTACAACATATGTGATTTATGATACTTGTGTTTCAGTTATTACTCATATATTTAATGTATTTATTGTTTAAAAAATTACCAATGTATTGATTATGATGCTCAATTATTGGTGCTGCTTACATGCATATATTTTGTGTGATTGTAACCCTTTGTGGAAATAGGCAATTGACTACAGACATCATCACCCCTTTTGTTGACAATCCTACAAAGCAAACATAAAGTAAAGGTAAGGAATTAAAAAAATATACAATGATTATGATGAATGCATATTGTTCATGTTGTCTTCTATGTAATTTGTAGCATAGGTATCACGTAATTGTTGGCTAACTTAAGATAAATGATTCACATATGTTGGAAATTTAACCCCTTTTACAAGGATCCTGCATAGTGACATGGATCGAAAGGTATAAGTCAATACACCCTATAGATTACATCAACATAACCCTCATTTAGAAAAATATCTCACTCCTTACCAATTATATTTGTCATTTGATAGACTACAGGAACCACCTAATATGTATTTGTCAGGTCTGTCTTCCTCGAGTTAGGGAAATGTGGGAATAGAAGACGAAAGTGAGACATGTAGTAGGCCTAAAATTGGGAAATCAACCAAAGGTCAAAAGATTAGAAGAAAATTCAATAAATGCATGCAATTTTTCCTTGCTGAAGGGGGGTCATGTTCTTATGAAAATTAGACCATAGATGACATTGAGGTTCCCTTGAGGTACACACATCTTCTGAAAGAATGGGTACCAAAGGAGCTACCTCCAATTAACACTAATTTTTGTGTTAATGAGAGGATATATCGTATAGCTCAATCGTCATTACATGGTTTGGGCCTATTTTCCATGGATGGCATAAAGGTATGTTACAACAAAGTTGTTAAATTGATGGAGTTAGTTGGACCTTGTTACAATTACAATCATTGGATGCAGATTGTTCAATATAAAAAAAGTATGTGTACATATGCATCATCAGCAATTTATATACAATGGAAAGAAAAATATTTTCTATGTACATTGACGGAAGGCTAAAAGTAATAGGTAATATTCTAGGTTTTATAAATAGTACATGACCTAGGTCAACTAATAAGAGTCCCAATTTCATATTTGAGGCGCGTGAGGGGAATGATATTTTTGTATGTGCGATAAAATCAATAAGTGTGGGGCAAGAATGGCTAATAGATTACCAGTTGAATTGCATAGATACAAAAAAATACATTATCATGGGGGTGGTAAGTACTATATACCATTTAAACTAACCTCTAATTTATGACTCCAATACCATTTTATTAATAAGTTTTTTTTGTTAAGTCTATTGCTTTCATTTCACTGAATTTTTTATATTTAATCTTTATCATAGGATGACATGGATCCACCATGTGATGATGGAGGCGGGGATTTTACTCCCACGCATTCTTCAGCAAAGGTAAACCTTATTGTAATTGTACAAATTAATAATATAAAAGAAAAATGTTATATTATTATGTTCTTTTCTTTAGGGTTTTAGAGTTATTCTCATAGTTTTACTGATATTCCTGTCACAAATTGATGTCCAGGGAAAGGGAAAAGCACTTGCAGCAACACCTACAATAGTGTCAGATATGGATGACGCCATCCAAGATATCCCTAACCCTGTGTATATGGTCAAGAAGCAATTACAAAAATTCAATTCAGAAATTCTTGGCATTTTGCTCGATCCAGATCCAAGTGAGGAATTGATGGTGAGGAAAGATGTATTGGTGTGGCAAGCACATAATTTGGAAGTAAGCAGTAATGAATTTTTAGTTATAAAAAAAGTTCAATAAAGTTTTATATTTTATACTCTTTTATGTCATGTACTAAAATATGCATGTGTTCTTACAAGATTTTTTGACTTCTCAAGAAAATCCTCATGGACATCATGTTGAGGCCGGTAATAGTATAGCTCCCACAAGTAAAATAATTATTAAGTTAATAGGTTACAAACTTCATTGGTCTTACTGATTAGAAATCTACATTTTTCATTAGATTTACTAGTTGTTTTATTCAAACTCGCATATATATCTTGACTCCTCACTTTAAACTATATATTTAGGTCATGATGTACTCCAAATGCCTCCTCCTATGAGGATGTCATTGCCGACTATAGTGTCGGCAACAAGGAGCATGCAAACATCCACGTTTGCACGGTCTATACCTGGTAGGTTCTTATTTTGCTATATTTGATTATGTACTAGTTATGGTTGTATTTGTACTTTAATCTTGGATGCATTTCATAGTGGAATAATTTTGTGCAGAACAAGTTACACCTCCTCAGGTTATAGAGACCAGTATTGGTGATAATTCAGCAACGTTTCCTGGATCTACCTATGTTGCTAGTACAAGAAAATTGCAGATGTCATTGTTGTTGACCGATGAAGATATGATTCCCTTAAAATTACCTAAGCTTCTAGGTACTTTAAAATTATTATTATTTATATTCTAATTTTAATTTACTTGTTCATAACTTGTTTTGGATTGATGATCCCATGATGTGTTTGCAGGGAACGATGTTTTTTATGAAAAGCTTTAGGAGATGACATTGTCGCTATTTGGGCCCACCATAAGTACAAGGTGGAACATCATATGTTAACCAACACTATCCCACTACTTTGATTTCATATAATTGCTAGAAAATTTTTCCTTTCATCTATTTATTGTACTATATTCAAGGTACGCAACTTCAGTTAATTTTTTTAGCTAACAACTTTGTTTTTCTTAAAAGGTGGAATTTACAGGATAAAAAATTAACAGATCAGCTCATAAAATCTTTAGAGGAGCTATTTGGAAGTAACATTTTTTACCGCGATAATGTTCTTCAGAGAGCTTGCAAACATCTAAAGACTATGAGGGACGCATACAGAAGGATTCTAGTGAGAAACCCAAAGTACGAGTGTCCTTCTATGATTCTAGATAAGGTGTGGAAGGAATTCATTTTGGATGCAAAGGAGAAAGCACAAAGCCAAAGAAGAATTGCACTAGTAAATGAAAATAGAAGGTATGTGATAGTATTAAGTATAACATAATTATGCACTAATTAGTGATCTTTATATTTATATAATCTAACATATTTCAAACTTTTCATAGACTATAGGACACATCAAAGGCTACAAAGGCCAGAATAGAAAAGATTGGCCAACACAAACTTGGCTTTGGTGGTTATCTAAAACTTCAAGCAAGAATTGTAAGTAGCAGTAAATGAAATTTTGAATCAAATTTTTTATAAATTGCAAATAATTTTGTTTAATCAAACAATACCTGTAGAATTGATGACATTAACCCAAAAATGTAGGGCTCGGATTTTAATGTAGTGCCCACAAAAAAAGACAGAAAGATTGTCTTAAAGGAAGGATATAAAGTCGTGGCTGAATGCCTACACCAAAGCTAGCAGTCTCCTGCATCGGTTTACACACAAGTAAGTATGCCAAATGAAAATTATTTCAAATCGAATACTGGAACGATAATCTATTTGATGTTTATTTAACCCCTTTATCACATGACATTTCAATGTAGCCTTCTAATCCTAGCACATAACCTCCACATGAGGAAGACCCTGATGTGCATCATAGTGATGGAGGTATTCATTTTCTATTGAACATCAATTGTGTAATTTTTAATACAAGTTAACATTTTAAATTGAAATTGGTGTAACCTTTCTTGTGTACATTTTAGAGCATGCAGAATGTTATGGTGAACAAGTGGAGGATTATCCGAGTGTTCACCATATTCAAGATGATGTGGCATTGTAAGGTAAAGAAAATCTTTGTTATGTTATTTTAATTTTTTTTGATTGGTTGTTATCTTCTTTTAATTAATGAAATACTTGTAACACTAATATGAAATGTTGTGCATCTAACCCATTTAGTTGTTATTTTGGTGGACCACCCTTTGGCACACCAGCGTCCTCTTACGTCACACAGGAGGAGGCATATATTGGGTTCAAAAGAAGAAGAGAAGGGGAATGACGAAGATCTTGATACTCCGCTTAGCACTTTCATGCAAAAACCAATAAATAAGAAACCAAAAAAGAAAAGATTGCAATAAACCTTTTTTGATAATATATTTACATTGTCTTAATGAATGTAATTTTGTGCTACTAAATGTTGATGAATTATTGATGAATGTCCAATTGTTAATTAACTTTAGGTGTTATTGAATGTTATGTGATTATAATGAGTGAATGTTATATTTCATAAATCGATGAATGAATGAATGAATGTTAGATGTTAATGGGTAATTTAGAGTGATGTTAGGGGGGTGAGGCCAAATTATCTTCCACCTTCATGTGGTTGGCCTTGTTAAGTAGATAATATTAAACTATTCTCAAAACCAAGTGAAGCTCGAGCTAAAATGATGTAGAGCCCTAGTCTAATATCCCCTTAAGGAACCCAACTGAAATCAAGGATTCTACATGTGTCTTGGAACTCACTTAAGGAACCCAACTCAACTCAAAGATTATACAAGTGTTCTGGTTCAAAAAATGATTTCCTTTCCTATGGTCAACCAAATGCAACAATATAAAAACCAAAATAATCTTAGTTCAATGTAGTAACATGCCCAATCAAAGAGATCTTAGAACAGTAGCATTTAGAGACTACCTTTTCTTCATAGTCAGCAATCATAAGATCAACTACCATTATTATTCTAGTAAAATTGTTGTGTACTCATGATGAATTCACCATTGTAATTTTGCTTTACTTTATTCAACGTGTTCTGATATTTGTTGCCAATTCAATCCATGCTAATGATTTTGGTGTCTTTTCATCAATACAGATTATGCTCCTAAAGTCAATGAGCTTCTTCAATTAGACCTTCAAACAAAAACATCTTAGAAGTAATGAGCTTCTCTACTTCCAAAACAAATCCATCTTTGCACTTTATGCAAAACATAGTTCCGTTGTCATCAACAACCTTTAGAATAGTATATCACTGTTAAACACTTATTAATATGTTAATGGCTACTCTCAAAGTGTAATCTTCATGTTACATTATAACCTCAACTAGATTGTAATTCCATCTAGCATTCCAAATTTTGCCATCAACTTTATAAATGCCTTCCTGTTAACGAGCTCTATTATGCTTTCCTGTATCTAGCTATGATTAATTGATAAGTGTTCAATTCATTTTGTTTTAGTGATAAGTAATCAGCTTAATGTCTTATATGTATTTATATGCACTGGGGGAAAAAACATGGGGGGGATATATTCCCCTTTAACTGATTTTTCATTTTGACTAATACTAACACCTCTTAAGAAAACTTTTCACAGAAGCAGATTATTCCATTTTTGCACTAACAATGTTTTTCAAAATATAATGTTTAATTGTGCAAAAATACACTGTTAGAGGAACAAAAGAGCACCTTCTTTAAAAAATCTTAATGTAGTGATTTTGTTGGTTCCTAAAATGGTGTGAAGCCTCCTACTCTAATGTCTGATTGAGAATGGCCTTAAAAGATTATCGATAACCTTGAATTACATTTTCCTAAAATATTTTCAAGATCATTTTAATGATGTAGTGTAAGACATAACTATCTAGAAGATAATACAAATTTGTTTGTAATGCACCTCAAACAGGGATATTTATATTTTTTGGTACTTGTGTAAAGTTCTCATTTATGTTAGGCTAGGAGGCCTCAGTTTGATCCTAACTTGATGGGGATTCCACATTCATGCCTAGTCCACACCTCAATTATGATGGTATGCTCCTAGTCATCAAGTTGGCCTTCACATGCCCCTTTGTTTGTTGTATTTGTAGTTGGCTCTTTATTAAGAGTTGTCACATCCTTTGTTTATCTTATAATGATATATAGATAAGCTATCTTTCATCACTATATGATTCAATACTATGAACTTCTTATTTTGTGTTATGTTGACCAGTAGGGCCTTAACGTCAATGCATATTTGGTCAGGGTGCTACCCATGCTTGCATGAGATTCTAAGAAATTGTAAGGGCTCAAATATGCATATGTATTAACTTCTTTTGTGCAAATTTTTGCAGGCCAAAGTTTTGGAAGAAGATGCAATTATTTCTCCTCGAGGTGAAGGAGAGTTATGCATCAAAAGCCCTTCCATGTTTAAGGAGTATTGGGGACAACCTCAGGTTCTTTACATAACATTTATTTAAATTTTTAAATTAACATCACACTTTTCTAGACCATACTTTCTAACTGGATTACAGATTACAATTTCTTTTTATCCATGGATTATTTCATTCATTGGCTGTATTGCTACGTTTGGATTAGGATTTAATAATCTCTTCTAGAACTAAACAAAAGGAAATAACACCTAAGTAAAAGAATTTGGTATTTCAATGGCCACAAGTTCATGGTAAAATAGAAAAGGAAATTCATCATTGATAAGTGTTGTAAGGATTCCATTGTCTATAATTTAGACTGAAAAAGAATATATATATATATATATATATATATATATATATATATATATATATAATGCAGATGTGCAGTTTTGATCTTATCAAACCTATAATAATGGTGTTGTACAACTGTATTTCACTTATTTCACTTTTAGTCATATGCTTAACCACTTATCATTGCAATAATTCTATCTGCATTTACTGTAAAACATTATTTGCTAAACTCACTCTTAGTTGTATACTTAATTTCTTCAAATTGGCATGAAATGCAGGTGAACCAATGTATTTGACTTTCTATTGCCTACTCTACATAGTAATACTAAGTACTTGGCAAGCTGACAAGTACTCACAAGGTAAAATCAGAATCAAGTAACAACTAAATATCATAAATGAATAACTTGAGCAGAAGTTCACCCCATAGCCAATTGTGGGAAAAAATAAGAAAAAATGTGCAAAAACATTACAAAAACTTGTGACTTGGCTTTCCTTTGCAAATCATAATTGGTATTTTCAGTCTTCATCATGCCCTATTTTTTGTTGTGTTAAAAGACTATAGACTGAGAAATATGCCCTTTGTAATTAAAAGTGTGCCCGGTACATTAAAAATTATGTACTCTATATTTAGAAATGTGCCCACAATTGCAAAAATGTGACTATTTTCAGAGGAGTTTAAGTGTTTTTTAAAGTTGTTAAATTTTACCAAGTTGTCAAATCTGAGTCAATTTTGTGTCTGGTGAATTCTTGATCGGTTGGAGTTTGCAAACATGTTCTATTGCATCCATATGAACATTTTTGTATTACGACAGGTTTCAAGTTGAAAGATACCCTTTTTGTCCAATCAAGAGGTCATCTCTTTAACTTATTAGTCTTGTTTTGTCATCTTCTTTGTATCCTTGTAGGTTCAATGGTTAAACCTTTCAAATATGTTTGAAATGGTGAACAATGGAGGAAAATCAACAAAGAAAACAAACTGAAAAGTTTTCAATCACTCTATGTTTCCAATGCTATAATTGAACTTCTTCATATCCCTTGTTATCTGAATCTCTAGATTAGGGTTTGTATATCTCTTTATCAATTCATAAGGCTTAAGATATATTATATCATGCTAACAATCAATTTATGTATGTATACATGTACACTTGTTTCCTTACTTGTTGATTGTATGACTCATCAAAGTACAATGTATGAAATATCCTACTCAGTAAGCCACCTCTCTAACCCTAGTTATTAAAATTGTGTTGTAGGGTACAATTTAAGGCAAATTATAGAAGGGGAAATTACAAAAGGGATACTATATGAGTTTGTGTATTAATGACATGAAATGTATTTAATATATTTCTTTGGGTCTATGTAGAATGCTTTCTAGCAGGCCTTTATATGATTACTAAGAACTTTTAGGATGCAAATGCAAGCTGCAACTGTCAGAAATAGGATCACACTTGAAATAATTCCATTCTAAACTTTTAATTTATTCTATTACCAATAAGATTAATAATACCTTCTCTTAACATATCAAAAAAATATGTAATAATCCTTGCTTAGGACAATCCCGATGGTGTTCGTAGTCAGCATGCAGCTTGTGTTTTGAGTTGTAGCCGAGGAAGGACTTGTTGTCTCTTAGTTCTCTTGAGCCTTATTGGAGTATGCATGCTTGTAGAAGTAAGTAATATGACTACATTAAATGTTATTTATAGCCAAACCATGGTCAATTTGGACTAGTTTGTGAAAGGAAGTCATTAAATGAACCATCATTCATTTCATTTGGGTCTATGTCAATTTGTCATTGATATAGAGGAAAGGGTGGTGGACTTATTAACACCAAATGATAGCTATAATCTTGAAATGGTGACTATGGTTTCCAAACCCTTGAATACTTCAAATGAACTGAGACTTGTCCATTATTTAAACATATCAAATGATTGGCTATTGGTGTTTTGGACCAATTCAAAGATCTCAGACTGTACTCTTGTGTAGATGCTTGAAAATTGATGGATTTACAAAACAAATAATATTTCTAGGCCTTCCCAAGATGCTAACTCCTAGACAGTGTTTCAATCAAATCAATTTCATACTAGGGAAATTCTAAGATCAAAATCCCCAAATCAACTCTCTCAAACCCTTGTTTATAGGGCCTCTTCAATGTCTCATCTCCAAACACTTTAGGATCACAATGGAAATTGATTCACCAATAAATAAACATTATAAGACATCCCAAAACATGAAATACACCCCTCACTTTACTAGATCATCTACTGCTATACCTGTACCATCAAATTCAATGCAATTTCTTCATTTGTTGACCGTGATCACCTTTTTCCTCTGATTTTCTGCATATTCTTGATTAAAGGATTATATTAAAATGTCAGGTAAGTTACATTCCATGGATTTTAGGCCTTTGCATCCACGGAATGTTTAGTGTTTAAAAAAAACTCAAACTATTATTCAAATTATACAGGGACAATGCTTATTACACTGCAAATGGGAAAATAGTCATGGTAACTGACTTTCAAAACATTCAATATGTTTAATGTTACCTCTCTAGGAACTATGGATGTTCTACATACTTGTCCTCAACAAACTCAAATGAAACATTGCATTTAAATATCCAAAATGATATCAATCCTTGAGCACGGTGGTAAATGATATGAAAAGAACAATGTATTATACTTGGAAAAATGTTGTATAATGAGGAAGGTAATGATTTGTAGTATTGTCATGTATTCTTTAAACAACAAGGATAAATTATAAGTATTGTCATGTATTCATGTATTTTGTGTGCATTTTATCATTTGAGATTATTCTTAGGGAAATATCTTTGGTGAGCTACAAGATTTTTTATCCTTAGAGACTCATGACTTGCATGCTTTTGTCTTTCCCATATTCAAGTTTATTTATTTATATTCCAAAAATACTATTAGTGACTCTAGAAATTATGGAAGTTGGGACAACTACAAGAGAATAATATGATGGTATAGTCAAGACTTTATTAGCAAGTTTTTTATTTTTGTGTTGACCTGATTGATAGATAACCAGAGACACTCTTGTTATACTATTTTAGAATAAGATATTTATTATAAGAATAAAATAATCTATATTTTGAGATTTAGTTTTGACAGTGATAGTTCATTAATTAAATATTGAGTAATAAATGTGTCCATATTTTTTATGATATTATCATTCTTACAAAAACACAAGAACATGATGGCTGCAAAGTTTCAGATTTTGAAGGTTATAAGAAGGTTTTAGTTTGGAACAAAAGGAGTAAAAATGACAAAGGTAATTGAGGAGTTACAATGCTAGTAGATGAGAAGTGGTACAAAATTGTAAAATTTGAAAAAGAAGACTAAAATAAATAATGAATATGATTGCAAATAACAAAAAATGGGGTAAATTTCACATTGTTCACTTGCTACTTTGCTTTGAAAAATTCAAAGATCTATAATAAGAAAAATTTAGACAATAAAACCTATGTGCCTCACTAAAAAAATATATATTC
>MU227133.1:2045847-2076467 GCA_018584345.1 Thuja plicata
TTTGAATCCAGAAGAAGAAAGGCTTTTTCGAGCCATTTCCAAGATTGGGAAAAGACCTAAGGTTGAGGTTCCTACATTTTCAGGGAATCTTAACCCAGAGGAGTTGATTGACTGGATCAACAAATGTCAAGAATATTTTGAGTATGAAGATATTGAGGATCCTGATCGGGTCAAGTTTGCGAAGGCCAGACTGAAGGGTCATGCGAAGATCTGGTGGCAGGAGATCCAATTGGAGCGAAATCGAAGAGGAAAGGATAAAATCACAAGATGGGATCGGATGGTGGATAAGCTGAAGCTACAGTTCATTCCTATGGTGGGAAAGGGAGTGGCAAAAGCATTTTCATGGACTACCTGAAAAGTGGCAGCAGACTATCTAAATGTAAATGATTTTCAAACCTAAGTAAAATGACCTCTTCCTAACTTTCTTACTAAATGAAAAAGGTCTATAAATGTATGATAATCAAGGATCTATGTTTAGATTATTAATTTCAATCCATCATCCCCTGCATGCAATCAAAAAATCAATGACTATATGACTGTGATGGCAGAATTTGAGAAATCTTTCACAACATGCGAAAATGACCTCCACTAAAATTTTAACTTCAATGAAAAAATTTCATAAGATAATAAAAAATATGTATCAAACATTAAAACATAGTTCCAATCCTATTTTCACATGCATGCAAGGAAAAAGCAGAAAATAATGATGTTCTTCAAAAACTCCAGAATTCCATTCATGCAAAATTCTCCTCCTTTTGTTACAGATGCTTTCTCATGATTTTGAATAGGTTTTCCACATCCTATGTAACCTCCCATCATGGATTGAGGCATTAAAAAACATCGTTCCTTCTCCTAGCTTGGTCTGCAACATCTTCTTGAAAACTGTCATGCAATTTTCAAAAGTTGTCATAGCAACTTTTTCTTTTTGTTTTGTCTTTTGGATTTTTCCTACCAAGTATGACTTGGGATATTTTTGGGGCATTTTTTAAGGCATATTAATTATTTCTAAGCATTATTTATCCTCTCGATCATCATTCTTCCATCTTTTCCCATTTTAGCACTTTTTGGCCAAGTTGACAACTTTGGCAAGAAAATGACAATTTTGTTATATGACTCCAACCTTTGAGGTTTGTTCTCCAATTTCTTACATATGGAATATGTCCATCCTAAAAGTCATTTTAAGACACAAATTTATCTAAGAAGCTCCCTTTTCACTCTAGGACTCAATCTGCAACATTAACTTGAAGGACACACAAAGTACATTATTAAGAAAACTAGCTAGCCATGGATTGACCTAGTCATATCCATCTTAGGGAAAATAAATCAAATGACCTTCTAAGGTCCACACAAACACTTCTGACTTGGCTAGGGTTAGTACATGCCAAAATCAAAGAACAAAGCAAGAAAATAGAGGGGTTAGGCTAGGTGTGCTCCTGCACCATACTCCCCCAAGAAAAAGAAAGGTTAATCCATCCTTGGATTGAGCATGTTTGGATCGATGCCAAACCTTTTGAACTTTTTTTCTCTGATCCAAGTAGCATCAGCATCTTCTTTTTTGATGCCATTTCACAAGGTGCTCCATGTATTCTTTGTTCCTAGTCTTCTTGTAGATCCTTGAGTATAGTATCTTTTCATCTGTCATAGATGGAGTAGGGTTTAAGTTCAGGGATTTTACCTCTTGTATTACCTCTTGAAGGTTCTGATCAGCATCTTGAATGGGTCCTTTGTATGCTACCAAATCTACAATATTAAAAACTAGTGACAGCCCAATGTCTATAGGGAGCTCCACCTTATATGCATTGTTGCCATACTTTGCAAGTATCTTGCATGGACCCAGCCTCTTCATTTATAGCTTGTGAGGAACAAATTTTTGCAGCCTATGTTTTTTCAAGTGTACCATCAAAAAGTCTCCAATATGAAAATGAACATCCCTTTTTGTTGCATCCACCCTTTTCTTCACATTTTCATCATTTTTAGTCAAGTTCTTTCTCACACTTTCATGGACTTCTCTCATGGAATGATAAAATTCCCCAGTATATCCACTACCATGCATTCCTTCCTTCAATTCTCTAAGTTCAAAAATCCCTCTTGGGTGAAAGCCATACACTATTTCTAAAAGACTCTTACCAGCTGATATATTCACTATATCATTATATGAATATTCAGCTTATCCAATGAGTTGGTCCCATGCTTGACCATACTCCTTTGTGAGGCATCTCAACAAGTTACCAAGGCTCCTATTGACCACCTCTATTTGGCCATCTGTCTATGGATGATAGGCAGATCCAAAAGATAAGTTAGTGCCAAGCTTTTGCCATCAGGTCTTACAAAATGGCTCATGAATTTGGTGTCCCTATCTAAAACAATACTAAGTGGGAGTCCATGGATCCTCACCACTCCACTGAAAAATAATTGAGCAATGTTACAAGCATCATGAATAGTCTTTCAAGGTATAAAATGAGCCATCTTGCTAAATCTGTCCACAACAACATAAATATTGTCATATCCTTGCCTTGTTCTTGGCAAACCAACTACAAAATCCATGCTTATGCATTCCTATGGTCTGGTTGAGATTGGAAGTGGCTAATAAAGACCTGCATTGGAGGATGGCCCTTTTATTTTTAGCATACTAAACAACTCTCCACATACTATCTAACATCTCTATTCATTCTAGGCCAAAAATAGAACCTAGTAACTAGCTCTTGAGTCTTGTTGACTCCAAAATGACCACTAAGTGCTCCATTATGTTTTTTCTTGAATCAAATTCTCTCTCATAGACCCTCTAGGAACACAAAGTTGACATCCTTTAAAAAATAAATTATTCTGAAAAGTATATTCAGAAAACTCACCATGAAAGTTGTTTTTAAACTCCTTGCATACCTTGTAGATTTGGGAAAAATCTTCATCGTCAACATATAGGTCTTTGACGCCATCAACACCTATGAGATATAGCTGAACTTCTTGGACTGTGAGAAGCCTTCTACTCAATGCATCAAAAACCTTGTTTTGTACTCCCTTTTTATGCTTGATGTTGAAAGTGTAGGCTTGTAGGTATTCCACCCACTTCATGTGTTTTCTTTTGAGATTATCTTGAGAGATAAGGAAGCTGAGAGCTTGGTTATCAGTGTATACTATGAGCTCTTTTGGAAGCAAGTTGTGCCTCCACTTCTTGAGTGCTTGGACTAGAGAATACAACTCTAAGTCATAAGAAGAGTACTTCTTCTTTGCATCATTTAGCCTCTCACTATGGAAAGCTATTGGTCTTCCTTCTTGGCTTATGACAGCCCCAATGGCCATATTACTTACATCACATTCAACTCTAAAAGTATTATCAAAGCTTGGAAGAACTAGAGTAGGCAACTTGACTATCTTCTCCTTGAGTGTTTCAAACCCCTTCTCATCTTGTGGTGTCCATTGAAACTTTGTCTTCATCCCACCTCTAATGGTGTCTAACATAGGTGCACAAATCCCACTGAAATGTCTAATGAACTTTCTGTAATACTGAGATAAACCATGAAAACTTCTCACCTCAGTTGCAGCCTTGAGAGTAGGCCAACTTAGAATGGCATCCACCATTTCTTGATCCATTTTGAGGTCACCCTAAGACAAAATAAAACTGAGATATACAAGCTCTTGTTTCATGAAGTCACACTTCTCCAAATTAATCATTATCTTTTCATCATACAATTTCTTGAAAACAATTTTCAAATGCCTAATATGCTCCTCCTTAGTTTTGCTGAAAACTAAAATGTCATCAAGGTAGACAACAATAAACTTACCAATGCATTCTAGAATTACCTCTTTCATAAACCTCATAAAAGTTGAGGGAGCATTAGATAAACCAAATGGAATTACAATCCATTCATAAAAACCTTCTATAGTTTTGAAGGTTGTCTTCCATTCATCTCCTTCATTCATCTTGATTTGGTGGTAGCCACTCTTAAGGTAAATCTTGTTCAAGTACTTTGCCTCCCCTAAATAGTTTATTAGGTCTTCTATTCTAGGTATTGGGAACCTATACCTAATGGTGATTCTATTAATGGATCTAGAATAAGTACAAAGTATCCAAGCTCCTCCTTTCTTGGGTGCTAAAATAGTAGGGACTGCACATGGGATTATGCTCTTCCTAATTAGGCATTGGTCTAATAACTCTTGGATCTGCATGGCTATTTCCTCATTTTTTTGAGGGGTCATCTTATAGGAAGCTTTTTTGGGTAAGGTATCTCCTAGAATGAATTAAATCTTGTAGATAACAAGTCTTGTAGGAGGTAGGGGAGTGGGCTGACCATCATTCACAATGTCTCTATACTCTTCAAGCATTTCTTGCACTTCTCTTGGTATCTCTGATTTCTTGACAGCAGCTTCACTCTTTGACTTCAGCACTAATGAAAAATTAATTCCTTCTCCTTCTCCTAGGGTCTTCAAGAACTCCTTCTCACCAACCATGAGCACACTTGGACTTGATGTCTTCCCCTCTCCTTCTTCTATTAGGGACTGAATTTTGAAAGTCACTCCATCTTTCTTGAATGAGTATGCATTATTGGTTCCATCGTGCATGGCTTGCCTATCAAATTTCCATGGCCTTCCAAGTAGAAGGTGGCATGCATCCATAGGAATAATATCACATAGAAATATATCCTTATACTTTTCAATGGTGAACTCAACCCATGCTTGTTCTCCTACAAACACTTTTTGTCCTTTGTTGAGCCATGTAACCTTGTATGGGTTATCATGTGGAATCCTCTTCAAATTTAGCTTGGTGGCTACTTCTTCACTAATGATGTTATCAGTTGAGTCTGAATCAATGATGACTCTACACACCTTTCTTGTGATCTTTCACTTTTCTCTAAAGAGTGCTCTTTGTTGGCTTGGTTCTTCTTTTCTTGGCTCTTTGATCAATGTCCTTTTTATCATGAGGATCTCACCTTCGTCTGATTCTAAGGGTACCTTAGATGGCTTGCTACTGCAACTTGGTTCTTCTTGGACATAGTTAACTCTCTTCCCACCTCCTTGAGAAGTAGATCCTTTTTTAAGATGCCTATAGGGAGGATTTCCTAGCTGATTGAAATGGTAGCATTTCATGGTGGCAAAGTAGGATTCTCCTCTTCCTTTATTGGTGTTTCTCCTTCCTCTCCAACTAGTGTTAGAGCCTCTACCTCTGCTAAAACTTCCTCTATTTGAGTTTCCTTCTTATTTTTCAATTAGATTGTTCTCACTTGGTTGCCTTGAATCTGATCCTCTTGCACCATAGCCCCTTTATCCTCTTCCTTCTCTACCTCTACCTTTTCCTCTGAAGTTTGATTCTGATTTCTTTTTGTTCTGCTCTTCCACTTTCAATGCAAGTTGGAAACACTTATGGAAGGTTTTAGGAGTCCACAAACCGATTTCCTCTTGGATATTCCATTTTAGGCCTCCAAGATACCTAGCCACCTTGATAGTCTCATCCTCTTGGACTCTTGACCTCAAGCACAACTTCTGGAATTCTTCAGTGTATGTAGCCACATCCAAATCTTTTTGTTTCAAATTCTACCTCTTCTTATGCAACTGGATTTCATAATCCTTAGGTAGGTATTGTTCTTTCACCTTGTTTAACATGGCTTTCCAATTTGAGATTGGATTATTACCCATATTCTCCCTCTCTTCTTGGAGGTACTTCCACCATGTTAATGTTGAACCTCTTAACCTTGACTTTGCAACTTTTACCTTATGTGCTTCAGCTATACCTTCACATTAAAAGTGATTCTCAATGCCTTCTATCCATTCCATAACTAGTTCACTATCCATTTTTCCATTAAACCATGGAATCCCTTCAATAATTTCTCCTCCTAGGGATTTGAGATCTTTTAGGATTGGCTCCTCATTCATTGGAGGGTTTGGTTCAGGTATCATGTCTTCTTCATCAACTGTATGCTTCCCTTTGCTGCTACTGACTTCATCTCCATCTCTGCTTTTAGTTGCATCTGCAACTTCTTGGAGTTTTACCTTCATATCATCCAAGGCCTCTTCAAGGAGTCTACTCCTTTCCATTTGATCCTCTATTACCTTCTTCTTCTCATCTACTTCCTTTGCAATCTTTGCATTGGTGACCATCTTGTTTTCACCTACTAATACTTTTGGCTGGAACATCTACCACAAGCCCAATCAATTTAGGCTCTGATACCAATTTAATATAATAGGGTTTAGGGTTTCTCTGGTGTATTCTTGTCTATAATTAATTTCTTAGGCTTTATCCTATCCTATTAGGGTTCACTTAGATACCCTCCTCTGTATAGGATCACAATCCTATCCTTCCAACTACCCCACCAAGTTACACCAATTCAATTTCTTACCAAACCAAGGATTCTACCTTGCTATCAACCTTGCATATTCACACAACATGTCTCTTTCTTGTTTCATAGTGAATGGGGGATTTTTTTAGATGTTATTCAATCCCATTCCACCTTTTTATTGAAAACCAATTGATTTTAGTGACTCAATCTCACAAAACTATCCACTTTGCACCAAACAGGGCTACTAGAATTAGCCCTACAAATGAGGTTTTCTCCTTTTAACTCAACAATATCCTTAACAAGTTTACAAATAGATTTTATCTCTGAGTACCCTTTTCGGAGACCTACAATATTTTAAAGGTCTCAACTCTTCAACCTGTCCGTACACTAGAAAACCACTTTTGGCCTAAAATTGAGGGTTTCAATTTGCTCTAGACAATCTTCTCTAGGGTCACTTCAAAACCATACCAAAACTTATCTTTGGAACCCCTCCTCTTGGTTTTTGATCCTTTACACATCCCCCTAACTTCTTCCCATCTTGGATTGAATCTTTCAATGCATTCAACCCGCTATTTCTTTCTCACAAGCTCTGATGTTGCCTAGCAAGGTGTTATCAAATCGCCTAGGGCATCATTGTAAAAATGCCAAAACTTGTTTCTTGGGCCCCTCATCCTACACACATCATATAATACAAGTTCACTCCCAAATACAAAAACCCATAGAATTCCTATGGTGGGAAAGGGAGTGGCAAAAGCATTTTCATGGATTGCCTGAACAGTGGCAACAGACTATCTAAATGTAAATGATTTTCAAACCTAAGTAAAATGACCTCTTCCAAACTTTATTATTGAATGAAAAAGGTCTATAAATTAATTCTAATCAAGGATCTAGGGTTATATTATTAATTTCAATCCATCATCCCCTGCATACAATCAAAAACTCAATGACTGTATGACTGTGATGGTAGAATTTGAGAAAGCTTTCACAACATGCGAAAATGACCTCCACTGAACTTGTAAATTGAATGAAAAACTTTCATAAGATCATAAAAAATATGGATCAAACATTAAAACATAGTTCCAATCCTATTTTCACATGCATACAAGGAAAAAGCACAAAATAGTGATTTTCTTCAAAAACTCCAGAATTTCCTTCATCCAAACTTCTCCTTCATTTGTTACAGATGCTTTCTCATGGTTTTGAATAGGTTTTCCACATCCTATATAACCTCCCATAATGTATTGAGGAGTTACAAAACATCATTCCTTCTCCTATCTCGGTCTGCAACATCTTCCTGAAAACTGTCATGCAATTTTCAAAAGTTGTCATAGCAACATTTTCCTTTTGTTTTGTCTTTTGGCTTTTTCCTACCAAGTAGGACTTGGGATATTTTTGGCATATTTATTAAGGAATATTAATTATTTCTAAGAATTATTTATCCTCTTGACCATCATTCTTCCATCTTTTCCCATTTTAGCACTTTTTGGCCAAGTTGACAACTTTGGCAAGAAAATGACAAATTTTGTTATATGACTCCAACCTTTGAGGTTTGTTCTCCAATTGCTTTCATATGGCATATTACCATCCTCAAAGTCATTTTAAGACACAAATTGATCTAATAAAATCCCTTCTCACTCTAGGACTCAATCTACAACATTATCTTGAAGGACACACAAAGTACACTATTAAGCAAACTAGCTAGCCATGGATTGACCTAGTCATATCCATCTTAGGGAAAATAAAGAAAATGACCTTCTAAGGTCCACAAAAACACTCCTGACTTGGCTAGGTTCAGTACATGTCAAAATCAAAGAACAAAGCAAGAAAATAGAGGGGTTAAGCTAGGTGTGCTCCTGCACCAGTACCCCACAACCCACTAAGACAATGTCCTTAAAAGTAGCGCTAATAGGGCTAATTGATTCAAATTCAATAAAATATTGAGGAGATGGATTCATCAATCAACACCACTAGTTTTAGGGTCTTTTAAACTCCTATATACCACCATCCAATCCAACCCTACATCAAATCAATGACTGATACTTTCTTGCACCTAGCCGGGCACTCGCAGTCTCGCCCAGGGGAAGATGATAAAATAGAAAAAACCATCTTTAGGCCCTATAAAAATGGTAAAACACTATAAAAATACTCTAATTAGCATCATTCATGGGTCATAAGATTCCAATGGAGGTATTTCAATTTAGATCCATATTTACAAGCTCAACCCTTACAATGGCAGAGAACAGTCCATGAAGGAGTTGAATTTTTTCCAACTCTCCAAACTATACAAAATCCTGCAAAAAGTAATTAAAGAGAAAGGAAGAAATTAAAGAATATATTCTACACTACACATCGATTGGTTCAATCTATTTATCCTATTCACCACTAAAATCTATGTAAACTGTGCAAAAATACAGAGAACTATGTTTTGCTTCTTCTTAGTAAATGTAATCAAAGTTTTCCCAACCCTGGTACAATAAAAATAAAACATTTATATAGGTCCCCTAGACTCATGATAACCAATTGTGCTTACCCATAAGTGCCTTTAGGGATCTATGCATCTCTTTTCCAAAATGTTGTCAAAAAGTTGTCAATGTTGCTCAAGCAACATTTGACAACTTTTACATCTTTTAGATTTTTCGATGTTCTGCCCCATGAATGGGTTCCATAAGGCTAAAAATCATGAATTAGGCCTAAAAAAACTTTAAACATTCCCTCATAAGAAACCTATATATACACTAGTAGAAAAACATCAATATATGACCAAATAAACTACCAAAAATTGTAGATAAATGACCAAATTTGATCACGTGATCAATGGTAGTTTATTTCCGTTCATTTATCTCATTACCACATTTATGACTAAACTATTTTATTCATTTATTCGGTCATTGATTTGGTCATTTATTTGGTCATTTGGTAGTTTATTTGGTCATTTATTTGGTCATTTATTTGTTCATTTGGTAGTTTATTTGGTCATTTGGTAGTTTATTTGGTCGTTTGGTAGTTTATTTGGTCATTTATTTGGTCATTTGGTTATTTATTTGGTCATTTATTTAGTCATTTATTTGGTCATTTGGTAGTTTATTTGGTCATTTGGTCATTTATTTGGTCACTTAGTAGTTTATTTGGTCATTTATGTGGTCATTTGGTAGTTTATTTGGTCATTTGGTAGTTTATTTGGTCATTTCACTACTACATATAGTTGACCAATTCATGTTAGGGAACGATGGAATTGAACCACCAACCTCCTCCTTGTAAGCTAGGTGCTCTTCCACTGAGCTAGAACCCTTTAAAGACTAAATATACCCTTCAAAATTTCAAGTCTCTAAACACCCTAAACTTATCTATTTATTTGTGCTTGATGGTGTTCTAAAGAGAGTTTTCATGTCTTTTCTTCTTCTTGAGTGCTTGGATTTTTTCAATGATGAATTGCTTCCTACAACACATGGCCACATAGTAATTTCTCATTTCATAAAAATAATATGGATAGAGATTCCAACAATGAGATGTTACATGGCCCCTTATCTAAAACAGAAGCAATAATACTTGATTAATTCTCATACCTCCCCAGTTCTCCATCTTTCTTTTATAATACAATAGAAATGTCTATTGAGGAAAATCTTCACAACTGCCCTAGCATTGGTTGGACAAGGCACAGGGAATAGAACATTTCTTCTGAGAGTTCTCCTTGTCAATGCCACCAAACAAGGATTATAAGAACAAAGAGCTCTATGATGTTTATAAGGCCCAGATAAATGAAACACAAGGAAAGAAATATTTACTAACACAATTTTCCCATATCTATAATTTTTTTTCTTCATAAGAAAGATTTTGGTCCATATTACATGTACACTTATCTTGATGGAGATGCAAATCCATTGTTTTTGAGTTACAAAAATTTGTCCAGGAAGCATATAATCAAAAAGCACCAGGCATAAAGTCCCTAAAAATTTACAACACCAAATAGCCCCACCTTGACTAGTTGATCATTTGTATAATGTTATGTTGGAATTTGGGGGCTTGTATATGTGTAACAACACCCCTTGATTTTTATTTTTTAAAACTTATTACAAATGTAACCCAAGAAGAAATAAAAGCAATTAAACATGTAAAATAGTAATTTCTGCTAACATGGTCTGGTGTGACTTTGCAATATGTATGTCTCTGCTTCTACAGTTTTAAATTGATTTGAAAAGGGTACTTTTATTTTGTTGTAAATAGAGATTGATAAACATCCATAATTGAGGCCCATTTCACTTTAATACATTGAAACTTAAAGCATGATAAAGAATATCTTTGAACAAAGCTGAGATAATTACATACTTTTTTCTACCATTTACGAGATCTTAAAGTATCATCCATCTTCAATGCATTCCAATCATCAACAATGGATTGTAATATAACATATTATGTTTGGGTAGGTCTGATTGGACTGTAACACATCCAAAAAGAAAGTGTTTTAAGAGTTATACTCTAACAATCCAACCACAACAGATATCTTGTAGAGGTTTAAAGGAATAGATAAATTTCATTTTCCAAAAATATAGTTCTCTCAAAATGATGTTTTATGATAGGGGTCCATGTGCAAACAAAATATCACTACAACAATTATGCTAGTCAGAAGAAATACCTGCAACACCCTGAGAAAAAGAGGGACTGTTTATATAGCAACGATTTACATATTGATTTTTTACTTTAAAAGCATATGGTGCACAACATAAAACAAACATGTTAAGTGGAAGCTAGGATTTTGGGACTCTATTCATTTATGGGAACTATTCATTTCTGGGAAAGTTCAATATTTACTTTACTCTCCCCTTAAGCAAGTAGAAAGGCAAAAGCTATCGAAACAATACAAAGGGATATATTTAAATTTTATTTCTACCATATACTACCATATAACTATATAAATAGTTTAGTTTTTATATCTGACAATAATCATTAACATCCAAAATGAGAGCTAGGAAGTCACTTGCTTTAAGTACCTTTGGATATTGACTAGTAAGATATAAGACAAATGTCATTTTCATTTTAGCCTATACTCCTTGCAATATTTTTGAAAGAGTGGAATTATTTGTTATCCACATAAAAATTGTCCTGGTAAACCTGTGTTTCCCAAATACTAACTCAATTTAAATTTTCAGACTTAGATAAAAAAAAAATTTCCTGACTCTGATTTAGTGGAAACTATTCCTCCGTGAATAACTCAAGAATTTATTTCATGTCCTCATATTCTAGTGAGTCGCTATCAATTCAAAATATGATAGAGAATTTATTTTTTACAATAAATCATAGATAACCAAAGAAAGAAATTTGTAAATGGATAGTCATATGTGATTAAAAGAGCTACCTCATCAACAAGAAGAACCAAGCCTTCACTCTTGTGAAACCGGACTATCTCTTGTTAGTTTTCCTCTGATAGAACCTTCATGAAATTTCAAGTGTTATTAAGAGTGTTACAAAGACTAAAATTTTGAGAATTATTACAAATCCAATTTTCCTATTAACCATGCTCAACTGGTTTAGAAGACATGCGATTGAGTTATCACTTTTCATTATTGTATGATAGAGCATAGAAGGCTTAAAGTGCATTCAGGCCTCTAAAAATTCTAGAACATTACTGGTCCAATATGGATCTCAGAAAATTGTGATACCATATTTATTGCTTTGAATTACATTTGGCTCACCTGACCCATGGGATTTCTAGGATTTATAACAACAATAGCCCGAACATTAATTCTATTTAAGCGAGTTGCTTTAAGTTGTTCTTTGAATTTAGATATTTCCAATCCCCATCATGTTGCCTCATTTAAGTAGTATGGAACCTACAAATATATAAAATTATTAGTTAGTAAACCTTCTTAGAGCCACTGAGAACCAAACATGCAGAAGGCATCCCTGTATGGAAAATTTCCAAAAAAAGGTGAATAATACCAATTATTCTTATAAAGTTAAAATAATCCAACTGTATACATACATACCAGTTTTCCACCATGAAGGGCAAGAGATGCTAAGTACAGTGGATACTGTCGAATTGGAAAAATAATTCCATCCTTTTCAGACCTTATGAGTAACTGCATCATCATATGAACCTGTGTGCATCATATCCAATACAATAGTAAGCATGCATACCTTCCCAAACAGCGGGCATCTTGTGGGGACTATTATAAATAAAATATAAGAATCTAGGCTAGCAAATTCTTCAGAAAGTGGTGTAGTCTAATTTACCCCAGGACTTGCTCCATCAGTCAAAAAAATGTCATATGGATCACAAGGAAAACCATCGCATTTAGAAATACCCTTGGAAATCTCATCGTGTAATAATTTGACACCCTATCAATGTAAAATAGGTTAGACACACATAAAACATATATAAGAAAACCATTGATATTGAGTATTTTCTTTTAGAAGTTGAAGTTTTGTAAACCACAATCACACTCAGGAGTTCATTTCATAGAAACAAAAACATAGCATGATGCAATTACATAAATGGTTGGATAATATTATAAAATATAGGACCCTTGGACTAATTGTTGTATTTTGATTTCACACACAAGACAATTCAAATAGAAGACTTTGGAAAAGAGCATTAATAGTGTTTTTATAGTGTAAAAATCACTCAAGGAAATGACCAAAACAATTTAAGAAGCAAGAGAATAAGAATTGGCATGGAGCTATGAAAGATAAAGAAGTTTTTGTTTCCAAACACTAAACAGAATTCATGAAGAACACATGAGAAATGATAGTTCACAAAGGGCATTCATGTTCCATAAGCAAGGCATGATTGTCATATGAGTAGAAAAAGCTATCATGGCTGCTACAAATCACAAAGGTATAATGCTAAATAGTTTTTTTGTTCAATACAATTACAACACAAGGATACAGAACAGTGAACATTGAGGTTCAAAACAACCATATAAATTACAACACTTAACAGTTCATCAATAGTCCAAGGATCAAAGGACAGTCATATAGGAAGTTTGACAATGACTTTTAATGAAAGAAGAGATGCAAGGTTCATGAACCACAGTTCAAGGGAATACACAAAAAAAAAGGACAACAAATTCCTTCATGAAAGTCATAGGTAACATTAATTTCAATGTATGAGCAGTGAAAGGAAAAATTTTAAAGACAGTGACAAAGAGAACGAATAAAGAAACTATGATAATTCTAATACAATTATACAATGACCACAAACAATGAAAGGTGATCAAGTACACTAATGGAGGAAATCATCATTATCAATGGATATGCCACTATTTTTTATCAGAGGTGAATAAGAGATAGAGATCCCTGATATACAGTTAAGGGACATCCCTATTTCAATACAGCCATAACAGCCAATTAGAAGGTCATAAAGAAAACACTGCCATACACAATAAAAGATACCATTCAAGTCATGAAAAGTATAGTGGATGATAATGTTTAGGCATGGGTATGTTGAAGAAGCATCAAAATAGAATGATACAAGAGCCAATTGACACAAAGACAAAGATGTGAAAACAATGGTTAGTATTTTAGACAATAGTCCACTACAGTCAATGAGAGATGTGAAAAGAGTGATAAGAGCATCAAAAATGTAGTGGGAAATATCTCAAAGATAGTTTTTCAATTTAAAATATTTCATAGGACAATGAACCAAAATACAAATCTCCATTTGTGGGACAGTAGAGTAAAAGATAATCATGGCATGACACACTATCCAATTTTCTATACTAAAATAATAAGGGATAGATATGCAGCATAAGACATCTCTAATGGTTATGAAGAATGTGGTTGTTCAAGGAAAAACTCAGAATTCTGATTGCAAGAAAACACTGACTGGGAATGGAGTGTTGATAGGTACACTATGGTGTCCTATAGTGCCAAAAATGAACAGAGATGTGAGCCTATCCATGAAGGATCAGGGAAAGGGTCTGGTTGATCCTCTACAAAAATTTATGAAGCCTTTTGCAAGGGTAAAATATGACTGTCCATAGTCAGCAAGGAGAAAGGTTGCCATTGATGGTAACAAGTGCACAAATTTATTTTTTGATCCTAATATTTTGATTGCAAGTGAACTTCATAAGGAGAATAACAAGTTGCAGGTACCAAGAGACAGGAAACCATCTAGGAGGATGGGAGGCTTAAGGACAAGGAGCATTGACTCTTGGGACAAGAGCTCTTTTGAAGGTGGGGTGTATGATGCAGGAGAATTAATGAAGATCCCTAGGTGCATGGAAAAATAGAGCATGAAGGAACTCCAGAGGACTATCTCACTTGTCAATTGGGATATATTGAAACCAATAAGGAAGATTTGTAATGATCAATTTGGTCCAATTTGTAAATCTCCTAAAGGTCCTGGTAAGGACCTTAGGAGAAAAATATTGTAAAATGTGCCATGATGAAATTATGAAAATATTAGGAAATTATGAAAAACTTTAAACACAACCAAATATTAGGAAATTATTACTGTCTACAAATAACTAGATCTAGGATTGATCAAAAGACCGCACATTATAATTCTAAAAATTGGTTTATAAACTTCACTAATAGGAAGGATATACATACACAATTATTTCCAAGTTGACGAACATCTTCAAGCCTTCGTATCCGTATATGCTTTTGTAATTTAAGAGTAAACCCTGAAGGAGTCATACTTTTGTCCCTACACAAGATACAACATATTGATAAAAAGAATTAGATTAAGTTTTGAATTAATTAGCTCTTGATCAAATTATGAATTAATACAAATGTGTGGATGCATTCAAACATAAATAAAGAGTAAATGAAAGTGCAAAATATTTAAAGGGGAAAAGAGATGAAAAAATAGACTCATACTGAACAAAGACGTTTGTATGCAATCGTATGCCACTTTCAACAAGCAACAATGTTCTCTCACTCTCTCCAGATTCTATAACCCCACTGCTCTTCATAAGCTTGAACATAATGTCTGCGAAGTGCAAATGGATTTTAAATATTGCTAAGTACAAAATCCAAGTTCAATAACAAGTCTAACACAAGCTTAGATATCACTTGGGAGTAAGCACCACCTCTAAACTTAATCCACAAATGAACAAAAGAAAACCAGTCATAGAGAGAAAAGACCAAACCATCAAGGTAAATAATTTTGCAGCTGAGCTTTGGAATTAGAACTTTTCTTGTCCATTCAAACAAATTTAGGTGAACAAAGATATAGGAGATAAAATGAAAATGAATTACTACAAAATTGCAACATAATATTAATCAGAAAAATTAAAATATAAGAGGAATACAACTTCAATTTAACTTATTAATGTCACTCAAAAATGTACAAATATTGAAAAGCGTCATCTACAAAAAAATAGGGATATCTCCAAAATTTGTACTGAGTTATAGCTCTTTGAGCCTTCAAATCTACTTGCAGGTATCAACCCTCACCTTTTTAGAAAATTATAAGAAAAATTGAAATTTGAAAATGGTCAAGTTGGATTGTATCCCATGGGAGAGGCATTGAACCATACAAATGCAATTTAAACTAAGAGTGACATTGTGGCGATGACTAGAGAAAAGGGGAGTGAACCATTCTAATTTTTCAGTCTACTAAAGAGGTGTCAAAAGTAAATAAAGAGATTGGATAAGCTGAATTGAAATCTATTCAAATATGTCAAATGAAAATTAAAGCCATTAGAATTTCAAGTTGCTGAATTTTATCTTCTATTTCTATTACAGACTAGTAATACATAGAGAGAACCAAAAACTAGCCAGGATGGTTGATAGAATCATTTGTTCCCAGATTATGTTGATGGGCATGACATTAGATAAATTAAGCATAGAGAAAAGTAGTGGTGTCATTTAGAAACAAATTTCCACAACATATATGTACTCAAAAGGATTTGTATCCATTCATTTGTAGAAGATAAGAAATATTCTGGCAGGTTCTTGCATGGTTAAGAATGCTACACTAAAACAATTTCATTAAACCACAACTTACCTTAGAAATAATGAGAACTCGGGAATCATGCTCCTTCAGCTTTGGAAGCAGCTTGTCTAGAAGAACTATTTTTCCTGGTAAATGACAAACCCCAAGATGTTGTAATTAGTGAAAGTAACATATTAAACCTAAGATGTTGTGTTTCAAAACCCAAGATAAGATAATTGGTTAAAGTATCAAACAGAACCCACAATGATATGGAAAACCAACACGTACCTGCATTTGTGACTAAATGTTCTCCCATGGTATATGGTGGCCCTAGCTTAGCACCTTGGAAAAGATATGGGTGGTTATAACATTTTCTCAGTTGCATAGCTATATTCAGTAGGCACTTACGCTCTCCTCCAACATTGACAATCTCCAAATCCTTTTGAAGAAGGGCTCGGTAAAATTGTGTTTGCAATTGTGACATCCCTACTTTCAATATTGTTTCCTTTATAGGAGGAAATACCTTCTCAACATTAGACTTAAGCCTCCACAATAGAAACAATCAAAGAACCTTCAAGTGAAACAAATTTTAGCCAAGCAAACCCACGGTTAATGCATACAAATTACCAGCAAAGAGTAGATAATTAAAGAAATTTGACTAAAGTACCTTGTGAAACTGTTGGACCACTTATTGTTGATCATTTTCACCTGATATTTGGAACCATTCATCAAAAGTCTCAGTAGAGCTAAAAATTTCTAGGAGTAAGAAATTCAGTAATGACCAAAGTTCATGGAGATTGTTCTGCAAGCATAAGAAAATAGACCATTTAAATATTAGTTAACATGTAACAAGGTTGCTCACACTGGCTATAAGATAATTTCTTATTGGACCAACATACATAGAGACAAGATACATGTCAACATAAAAATGTCCTAAAAACATAATATAATCCTTGCGAAGACTAAACATGCATCATACTTGAAGATGTGTCCCAATTATAAAAAGCCTATAATTTGTGCTATAAATTCTCATTATTTTTGCAAGAAGTGAATTTTCATTCTTAATTCAATGTGCCTCATCAATAATAATGTATCACCAACTGAATCATTTAAGTTCTATTTTTTATTTAATTGCCATCTCAAAACTAGTGATACATATATCAAATTTCCCTGGTACCAACATATTATCACAGATATTTTCCTACATAATTTGGGAAGGCCAAACATTATCAAAAATTGATTAACGATCCATTAAAAAGGAAATGTGTTAAGATTGGGCTCTTAAAATCATCAATATATACACACCCTATCTTCTTGGCTTCCAAGAAGCTTCACTGCCCGCAAAACTGGAAAGAATCATCGAATCTCATTCATCCAATTACCAAAAATTGATTTTGGTGCCACGACCATATGTGAGCCTTATATTCCTTGAAATTAATGTAAATATACAAGTAAGGAGATTGTTTTCAAGGTTTTTCCAAGTCCCTGTTAAAAGGAAAAGCAAGTGTTTAATGCATTTAAAGGAAGTCCTTTATAGAAACAAACTACATTCAAATAATATAATAAGGCATTAAACAACACATTGGAAGAAAATATAAATAGATAAATATTTTTTAGATAATTTACACTACCATTTCATCTTCAATTATTCCATTTATCCCATTTTCATACAATCGGATGAGCCAGTTCAATCCTGCTAGCTGGTAATCTCTCATTTTGCACCTAAATGACTCAAGAGGCCAAAACTCATTCAATTCTCTACCCAAGGCTCCAAATGGATTTGGATGCTTATTTAGGTATATTTTAAAGTGATTCAATTGGTTTTATACTCCCAAGAAATGGGTTTTCTCTCAAACTCCAAGTTGCTCCTTGTAGGCCTAATTGCCCTTTTCTAACCCTATTGGGACTATTTTTCACCATTTTTTCCAACTTTTTCCAAACCCCAAACCCAAAAAAATATATTTTTGGATACCCTATTCATCCTTCTACAACATACTGGAAGATTGGCTATGGTGTTTTTGGAGCAGTCTTTGTTGCTCACACGGGTGACCCCATTTTAGACTAAAAAGAGGGTCATTTAACAAAGCAACACTATTTTATATTTATTCCTCGGACATTGTAACTTTCATAAATAAATATTTTATATTTATTATTAGACCTTTTAACTTTCATAAGTCCTATAATATGACTCCAATAGAATTAATATAAACTCAAAATGACCCTAAGGCCTCTGAAACTATAAAAACCCCAATTTGGCTTCAAACAAACCCTCTATTCAAGGGCTTGCCCAATGTCTGGTCTCCACACATTTCTGAAATAAAAAAAGGATGGTTTCACCTCGTTTTTGGTGTATCTAAACACCTAAAATCATAAAATATACCTCTTGTTAAGGTAAATTATTTATTGTTTCTCCCTAGCAACCAAATTCATGAACTTTCCTTAATTTTCCACAACCTTGTCACAGTGATCACCCTTCAAACTCACTTCATCTGCACATTAGATTTTACTTTTTTACTGTAAATTTTACATTATGATCATTCCATGAGAATCAGGTTACTATCATTCATGGAATGATCATACTTGTCATTGAAACTATCAACTATAATGGAAAAATAGTGATTTCAAGGAACAATCAGCACCAATAGATTTAAATCTGAACCAAAATGTATCTTAGATCATTAAATAGTAATTCCAACAATCCTAGAAGTAATCTCAAAGAATTAGAAACCCAAAAAAACTTCTAATAAATCAAGACATGCAATGAAAACATGAAGAAATTGATTAAAATCTAAGTTTTATTGACTGTTTCTTCCCGTTTTTTCTTAGTTTTTCCAAAGCACTAACCAAAAAAATTATATTTTTGGATACCCTTTTAGAGTGTACACAACATACTATAAGATTGGGTAGGTTTTTTTTGGATAACTATCTTCTGCTCACACTAGTGACCCCTTTTTAGGCAAAAAAGATGGTCATTTAACAAAGCAAGTGTCAACCAGTCTTATCACAAAGACCTCAAACTCTCAAAAGTAACTTATTATGGTCAAAAACTGACAAAAATACACTTGGATCAATTCCAAGACTCCTCCAAGAATCCAACTCCCAACTAGGCTTTGTCTAGGGCCTCCAAATCAAGGGCTTGACCAAAAAAAATCTCCCAAGCATTCCTGATCAATCTAATGGATGGAATGCCTTTAGATCATCCATATAAAACTCTCCAAGTCATAAAAATCCCCTCTCCCTAAGGTAGATTAATGGTTTTTATAGTCATGACACCATTTTCTTCACAAAATCTCATGCAATCAGCATTCAATATGATGCTTCCCCTACAAATAAGTCTTTCTCCTACATTAATAGGTGTTAATACATTATATTACAACCATAGGATTCATCTCCAACCACAGAAGTCACAAAAATGGTTTTGTTCTGTGTTTCAATTTCACTATGTTCAAGTATTTCAATTCGGTATGTTATACTCTAACGTCATTTCAATTTGCTATGTTATACTCTACCATCATTTCAACCCAAGCTCCTAGAGACTTATGATCTTTGTGCCCCTATTGAGACATACAACATGCTAAATGATATACATTGACAAACCCAACAAACCAATATAGTTTAATGGATGCTATCATTATGCCTAATGTAGATTTTTGAAAATGTAAATCTTACAGTTAAATAATCTAAGGATCTTGCTTCATAGTATCTAGATGAAAAAGGGAGTGATACATTTAAAAAGGGTCAATCTATGTCTAAAAATCTACTATTGAAGATCGGTTTTCCATAGCAGAGAAAAAATCAACTACCATTTGATTACCTTCAAAGAGCCCAATATGTCAAGTGTCTCTACTATCAAAGGTCATTTGTGCACGAACGAGCTAAAATTCACTACCATTTTATTAGCTTTATTTGATTGAGTCAATAAGGTCATGTTCTTGTAGCCAATGTAGTTTTGGTGCACTATCACTCTGGATATGTTGTAAGGGCCTTATGCAGTTTTGCATTTATCTTTAATTGTCCCATTATGGCCTTTAAGGACAACCTTGAAAGTTAAACAAAAACTATAGAAGACACAGGATTTACCCCCCTTATATTTTGGACTTTAAGTGTCCATTCCTTGATGAATCATGCTACTTTACTGTTGTGATCTTGTTCACATTACTATGGTAGTGGGTGCCTCTTTTAGATGATTAGAGTTGTAGTTTTGAGAGACAACGTGATGCAGGAGCATCAATGAGATCCCCTAAGTGCATGGACAAGCAGTGTATGAAGGAACATCATAAGACTATCCCACATTTCAATTGGGATATATTGAAACCAACCATGAATATTTGTAATGACCAATTTGGTCCAATTTGTAAATCTCCTAGAGGTCCTGGTAAGGACCTTAGGAGAAAAATCTTGTAAAATGAGCCATGATGAGCTCTAAGGGTCAAAAAGGGTATATTATGATTTGAATAGGTTTATTTGATCCTTTGATGTAGGATCCACCAATTTTTATTGGTTTGGATGAGTAATTTGCAATAGTTTTAAACATAGAAATTTCAAATTTAAATCCCAACAGTTAGTTGTGGATTTGGGGGGAAAACTTGTTTCGAAGTTGTTTAGAGTGTTTTAAACCACCCAACCAATTGGGATCATTTTAGGAGGTTTTAGGGAGGCTATTAAAACTTATTTGGATCCTTTGTGAGGGAGGTGAACCATTGTGTACAAACTGGTGTGTGTAGAAATCAAGACTGTACCCATTTTTGGCAATAAACAGTGAATCTTCTTGCATGTTGTGATTGTTTTTGGATGATTATTTGTTTCTAAGGATTGGTTATACATTTTTGAATGATTCAACACTTTTTTTGAATCCTCTACAAGTTGTTTTTAATTGATTTAAATCCCTCAAGGCTGACTGTACCGTGACAGTCCTTGTTTGGGCAAGGTTTTCAAGGATGAAATCTTGATTCATCCACATTGCTGTGAATTTTGTGGTTGGGGATGAATCCTATGGTTGTAATATAATTTATTAACACCTATTAATGTAGGAGAAAGACTTATTTGTAGGGGAAGGATCAGATTGAATGCTGATTGTATGAGATTTTGTGAAGAAAATGGTGTCATGACTATAGCAGCCATTAATCTACCTTAAGGAGAGGGGATGTTATGATTTTAAGAGTTTTATATAGATTATCTAAAGGTGATCCATCCATTATATTTATTATTAATGCTTGGGAGATGTGTTTTTGGTCAAACCCTTGATTTGGAGGCCCTACGGAGAGCCTAGTTGGGAGTTGGATGTTTGGAGGAGTCTTGGAATTGATCCAAGTGGATTTTGTCAGTTTTGGACCATAATAAGTTACTTTTGAGAGTTTGAGTTCTTTGTGATAAGATTGGTTGACACTTTCTTTGTTAAATGGCCATCTTTTTGGCCTAAAATGGGGTCACTAGTGTGAGTAGCAGATAGTGCTCCAAAACAACCCTACCCAATCTTATAGTAAGTTGTGTAAACCCGAAAAGGGTATCCAAAAAAAAAAAATTTGTTAGTTCTTTGTAAAAAGTAAGAGAAAACGGGAATAAACAGTCCTAGTAGGGCTAGTTGAGGGGCAATTAGGCCTAGTAGGTAGTTTGAGCAATTTAGCCATTGGGTATTGCATAAGAGCCTAAAAATTATTGAATCTTGTCAAATCCATATTTTTGTGCCATTTACATTCACTCTAGCCTTTGGGAAGGTGTTGGATTCATTTGGGGTATTTGGGCTATTTGTGTGCCTTAGGGGCTAGTGGGGTTGTAGTGCCCAAGTCTCTCAAATTTGATCATTTGTTGTCATCTTTTCACCACATATGTTGTCCACTCTACATCACAATGAGTATCAAAGGTTATATTTTAGATAGATATTGGCTGGTGTTTGTTGTCAAATAGAAATTTTTCTTTTTTCTCATTGGTTGCAATATAACTTGGTAGTTATTTAACTTGAATTGACTTTTTTTTATCATGAAATGATTTGGATTTCTATATTCACCTCCATTATTAAGGGGTGATTAATTTTTTTTTATTAACTCCATCTTAGTTCCAGTTGACAACTTACAAGCAATCTAATCGCACTTCCTATGTGACAATATAGTTCTAAATCTATATTGGAAGGGTACTAGTATTGGTACATATACAAATACAGTGATTTGATGGCTTTTTTGGGACCTTGGATTTAGTGCAGCTGCACAAAAATTAAAAAACACTTATATACATAAGAAACAAAAATAATATCAATTTTTATGCATAAAAAATAAAAAGTAAAACAAAATACTAGTTATGGTTGATATTGAAGGGAATAAAACAAAGGGTTAAGATGTGTAAAGGCAATGAGAAGATTTTGTCATTAAATTTGGGACAGTAGATATGTTTAATAGATAGAATAAAGACAATTATATTCATAAAATTTGGAAGGTCAAAGAATAGTTTAAGAACATAATGATGACATGGAGTTCAGGAGCACTGTTAATATTGATTGGACATTGATAGTGTGCATTAATATAATGACTTAGATACCTAGGTGTGAGTGATATTGTAAAAGGAGAATAGAGTAGTGGTTTAAGTTTCTCAACACTCAAACAAGTGAAGGCGTGACAATGAATCCGCAGTGATGGCAACAAGAATGAAGTTGTGTCTTGACTTTGACAAATTGTGCCTTGTGACAGTGAGAGACAAGATTAAAGGAACAAAGAATGAAGTGTTCAATAAATAATGTACAACATTGGGAACCCTTAAGGAATCAAAATTTCCATTGAATACAAATACAATGATATATGAGATGTGATGAAATTGAAAAGAGGTAATCACAGTCCATACAAGATTTGACAATGAGAGAAAGATTCATACAGCTAGGGAATCGGGGATAATAGTGTTTCATGACTATTATAGTGGAATACACTTTTCATATAACAAGATATTATCACTGTTATGATGAGAAAAAAATTTGCAAGCTATTACAGAGATTTACTTGATTTATTTACCGCTCTTAGTATTTATTATCTATAAAGCATTGTGTTTAGTTTTGTATCTTTGAACAACATTTGAGATCTAACTTCTAGAGATACACTGGATTGTAGGACATCCACTTGGTAATGTAATCCTAAGTTAAGAAAAACCACGCCACAAAAAATAGTCTCAGACCTTTCATTCTTAAAAATACAAGACATGGATACCAAAGTGACACTATGATTAGTAGTGACAGCACTTAGGAAGCAAAGGAGTGCATTGGACCTATCAAATGGATTTCACGTGGTCTATATTGCAACAAGATGCATCATCAACCTTTAAGATGTGTCATCTGCAACTGTTAAACAACAAATGACAAAGTACCATGACTTTTTCAAATAAACCTATAGCCTGGATGATCCTGAAAAAAAAAAGATGGAGACTTATTTTGAGGTGTCTTTATTTCAAAGTTTATTTAAAAGAAATTTTGATGTTTGCCCAATATAAAGCTAAAAATATTGCAGTGTTTTTCAGGATAGAATAGCAGCGTAAAAGAATAGAAAAAACCTAACATTCAATTCTCAATTCAAATTTCCTTAATAAATGCCTCTGTAAAATTGGGCAACCATAAACAATCAAGCTAATCCCAGCCATAAACAATGCTACTAATTTGTCTATTGGTCAACAACATCAAGACATAGGCAAGCCATAACAGTAGGAAACTTACAGAGGATGTGAGAATTAATATAAGAATAGGATGGCCATAAGGTATTTGAGTCATGAAGGGGGTCAAGTGGGAAGCTTCATCAACCTTGCCAAGTATAGAGAGGAGAGTTCGCTTTAAAGATGGCTTAGAAACCATCATATAGTTCCATGCCAGTGAAAATTAAAAAATGATAAAAGTCGTGAATAACTACGGAAAAAAATTTCCTCAGGTAGAAGACATGGTAGAGTTGATCAAAATTTGTTAGGCACAGGGTTTAAGAAGTCATAACAAAAAAGATTCAAAGATTTATTCTTAGACGAATATAGAATTCACCCAAAAAATTAACTTGAAATTGGAGTGTGCAAGAAATTCTTGGGTTTTCTATTTTCTATATTGTCAAATTCGACCAAACAATAATTTAAAAAAAAAAGAGTGAATTTTTTTAATAGGGTTTAGGTCAATTCTAAACTTACAACACTGGAATTGTCCCCTTGTTGAGAATCTCTAGATGTTATTGTGTTTCACACAATTTCTTGTATACTGGAGAATACAATGAAAAACCCTAATGAGTAATATAAATAGAAGAGCCATAAATTAGGCACAGATAAAAATTATTCTAGCCCATTAATCAATATACCTCTCATAAGAAAACTAAATCATTCCACTGATATTGATGAAAGAACATTAATCGATATACCTCTCACAAGAAAACCGAATCAGTCCACTGATATTGATGAAATAGCCAAAAATAAAGAATAAAATCTCCCCAGTCGTTTGGCACACCATCCTGTACAGTTGAGGATGCAAAGTGAAAACCATGTCACCAGAGCTACCAGAATGAAGCACACAGGGAAGAAGGATGACACATCTCCAACTTCAAAATGAGTTTTCCGACAACAAAATCTCCCACTAAAATGATTAAAATTCCCTCCAACCCTTTTGACACCAAAAAATAATTGGCTAAAATTCCCTCCTAATTTCATACCTCCCATACATTCATTTTGATTTAAGTATTTTGTATTTTTTTTTTGTCTATCATTGTTATTATATTCTAATTAATATTAAAAAAGTGTATTATTATTATTTTATTTTTATTTTTTTTATTAAAAAAACTAACATTTACATTGTTTAACTTTTATTATTCATTATGTTTATAAATTATTAATATTGTTAAGTATATTTTTAATTATTAATAAACTATTAATGTTTTTAACTATAAGTTATAAATTATTAATTCTTTAACAATATTTTTAATGTTTTACATTTATATTCTTTAACTTTTAAATTTTTATTTATCTTTAATTTGTATTCGAATGGAAGTATAAAAATTATTTAGTCACTTGGATGAATTTTAAAATGAAACCTTAATCTAACAAGAATAGTTACCATTTAGAGATATTGGCAAATAGTGGCATGTTCGCACAATAAGTCTATTGGCGAACACACATTATTGGTGAAATCCAACTTCTAATAATCTAAGTATATGATATTATCAAATGTTAATGTGTAAAGGAGTATTAATTTTTTATTTAGTCATTTTTATGATAAGGATGACTAATTATTTAGTCATTTATATGGTCATTTATTTAGTCATTTATTTGGTCATTTTACCTTATGACCAAATTGGTCATTTATTTAGTCATTTAATTTGTCATTGATTTAGTCATTTTACCCGATGACCAAATTGGTCATTTATTTAGTTATTTTAGTTGTGATTTTACCCGATGACCAAATTTGTCATTTATTTAGTCATTTATATTTGTGAATTGCAAAAAAATGGTGAACACATGATCGTTTTAGTCACGTGACTAAAATTTTTGGTCACCTGGTCATTTATTTACCCAAATTCTACCAGTGCTAGATGTCAATTACACAAAGTGTCCCATTGTGGCACTCAGGACATTACAAAGGTCACTTGGACCAAAATGCACTTAATCAAAACACAAAACTAACCAAACCACATCAAACCCATCCTAAACCAACCTAAACAACCTTATTGAAAACCAAGACCATTATAAGGCCTTTCACATAAAAATTGAGGGTTCAAACCTCTAAGTTCTTCTACACCATGCTCCCCCTAGACAAAGAAGTCAAGTTATAGTTGGGTTTAACAATGCAAGATCTATCTCCAACTTCTTGAAATCAGCTTCTGCAACCCATGTATCCTCTACTTCAGGAAGGTGTTGTCATTTGATGAGATGTTCCATGTACTTTCCATGTTTAGTCTTTTTCTTCACTCTAGAAACTAGTATCCTCTTTGCCAATGGCTTTCTCTTAGAAGGTAGGGGTACATCCATCATAACCTTCTCCACATCTAAAGTGTTCTTAGTCTCTTATGGATTTGGAACTTTGTATTTGATGAGATCTTGCACATTAAACACTGGTGAGATTGCTAATTTTGTGGGAAGTTCAATCTTTAAAGCATTTTCCCCATACTTTTCTAACACTTTACATGGTCCTATCCTTCTCATTTGCAACTTACTTGGCATGTCTTTCCTCAATCTAGCTTTATTCAAGTGCACGATCAATAAGTCTCCCACTTCAAAGTATAACTCCTTTTTCCTCTCATCTACCTTATCTTTCAATCTTCATGTTGCCTCTGTGAGTTTCTTCTTGACTTGGTCATGCACCTCCTTCATTTATTGGGTAAAATCCTCTGCATATCCATGTCTCCCTTCCATGCTTCCAAGTTTCTAAGTTCACAAATGCCTCTAGGATGAACACCATAAACTACTGCAAAAGGGCTCTTACCAGTTGTCCTATTCACACTGTCATTATAGGAAAACTCTTCCTGTGGTAAGACTTGATCCCATGCATATCCATATTTCTTTGTCAAACACCTCAAAATGTTTCCTAAGACCCTATTTATAATCTATGTTTGTCCATCTTTTTGGGGATGAAAAGCTGACCCAAATGACAGATTAGTTCCTAGCCTCTTCCATAATGTCTTCCAAAAGTGTCCCATGAATTTGACATCCCAATCTAAAACTATACTGAGGGGAAATCCACGGATTCTAATAATCTCCCTAAAAAACAATTGAACTATGTGACTAGCATCATGTTTAGTTTTGCATGAAATAAAATGGCTCATCTTACTGAGCCTATCAACAATGACAAAGATGCTATCAAATCTAGAATTTGTCTGTGGTAAGCCAATTATGAAGTCCATGTTCATACATTCCCATGGTCTATTAGGAATGGGTAACGACTTATAGAGACCTGCATTAGAAACAGTGCCTTTTGATTTTTTGCACACAATACATTGTTCTACATAGTTCCTCACATCCTTTTGCATCCTAGTCCAATAGTAGAATCTCTGCACCAACTCAAGGGTCTTGTTAAGACCAAAATGTCCACTGAGACTTCCATTGAGATTTTCTTGTGTAATATTTTCTCTAATAGACCCCTTGGGAACACACAATTTTCCTCCTCTAAATAATAACCCATTCTAAAATGTTTAATCTTCAAATTTACTATGGAAGTGGTTCTTGAACTCTAAACATATCGTGTAGGCCTCAGAGAATTCTTCATCCTCCTTGTAAAGATCCTTAAAAATTTCCACCCCTATACTATGCAAATGTACTTCTTAGATATTAAGAAGCCTCCTACTCAAAGCATCAAGAACCTTGTTCATTTTTCCTTTCTTGTGCTTGATGGTCTATTATTGAGCTTTTATTAAGAATTGATAAAGCTTAGGGCTTTGTTGTCAGTGAACACTACAAATTCTTTGGGAAGGAGATAGTGTCTCCATTTTCTAAGAGCTTGAACTAATGCATAGAGCTCTAGGTCATATGAGGAGTATATTTTCTTAGCCTCATTTAGCTTTTCACTAAAGAAAGCTACTGGTCTACCTTCTTCACTTAATACAGAACCCACTGTTATACTGCTAGCATCACACTCAAGGGTGAGGAGTCTATCAAAACTTGGTAAAAAAAGGATAGGTTGGGTAGCTACTTTTTTTTTCAACAAATCAAACCCCCTATTGGCTTCTTCGGTCCACCTAAACTTAGTTTTCAACCCACCTTTTATGGTATCCAAGACTGGGGCACAAATAACACTAAATCCCCTAATAAACTTCCTATAAAATTGGGCAAGCCCATGGAAACTTATTACCTCAATACCAGATGTAGGAGTAGGTTAGTTGAGTATAGCCTCCACTTTTCTAGGATCCATCTTCAATGTCCCTTATGAGACCATAAACCCAAGGTATACCAGTTATTGTTTCAAAAACTCACACTTTTCCAAGTTGATTGCCAACTGCCCCTCTTGCAATCTCCTCAGCACAATCAATAATTTCTCAAGGTGTTCTTCCTTAGTCTATCTGAAGATGAGGATGTCATAAAGATAGACAACCAAAAATATCCCTATGTATTCCTTTAGCACTTGATTCACCAATCTCATGAATATGATAGGGGCATTGCTAAGTCCAAATACCATGAAAATCCATTCATACAGACCTTATGTAGTCTTGAAGGTTGTTTTCCACTCATTCCCTCCCTTAATCTAGATTTCATGGTATCCATTGTTTAGATCCAAATTTGTGAATTATTTATCCCCTCCAAGATAGTCCATTAGGTCCTCAATCCTAGGGATTTGAAACCTATATCTAATTGTTATCATGTTTATGGCTCTAGAATCTTTGCATAATCTCCACTTACTTCCTTTTTTGGATTCTAACACCACTAACACTGCACAGGGACTTATCTTTTTCTTTATTATACCTTGATCGAGTAACTCTTGCACTTTCTGGGATATCTCTTTATTCTGCTTAGGAGTCATTTTATAGGCATCCTTATTAGGCAATGATGCCCCTAGCATAAATTCAATTTGGTGACTTATGGGTCTCTATGGTGGGAGGAATGTAGGTGATCCATCACTCACAATGTCTTTAAAATCCTCCAAAAGTTGTTATATCTCCTTGGGTAAGGGTGTTGGTTCACCTATCGTTTCTCCCTTAAGCTTTATCATAACAGCGAGGCATTCTTCTTCCTCTCTCATGAGATCTTGTAGGAATTATTTCCCACCAACTACCAACATATTAGGTCTAGTCTTGACCCCTTCTTCCTCCACCAAAGATTGAATTTTATATGTTAATCCATCCTTTTGAAATGGGTAGGATTTCTTCTCCCCATTATGCATGCCCTTCCTATTAAACGGTCATGGTGTTCCCAACAAGAGATGGAAAGCATCCATAGGAAGTACATCATAGATAATCTTGTCACTATATCCCCCAATTGAAAATTCAATTCATGCTTGTTCATTAACTAGGATATGTTTCCCTTTGTTCAATCATGTCACCCTATAAGGATGGTCATGCTTGTTCTCTACTTCCTCACAGATAATAGTATCAGTTGACCCTAAGTCAACAATCACCTTGCACACCTTTCCAAGAATATCACACTTCACCTTGAAGAGTGATCTCATCTATTTAGGCTCTGATGACATGTAACTGATTAAATGGTTGACTATATTAAGTTGAATATGATGAAAGACATTAAATCAGTTAATGGTTTGTATTGTCATTGATGTCAACTTGATATCATCTGTATGGTCATATACATAATGCCAAATACTTCAGAGAACCAGTGGAATATAGGTTATGCTTTTAGCAATGCATAAAATTCAAGTATTCACTAAGTGACATAATACACCGGCGAAGTGCACACCATCGGTAAAGAAAGATATAAAAGTCACAGTGATGCCTGAAGAGTAAAAGATAATATTTCCTGATGAAGCATAATCAAAGGATGCCCGATGAGCTTAACACAGTGTTGCCCGACAAGCAAGATCCAATGATGCCCGACGGACGGAGATCCCGAAGTTAACTGAAGTGACACCGACGGAACTGGTAGTTCTCACCAGCGACGAACTGTAGATTTGACCGACAAAATAGAGAGATCAAAAAATGACAAAATATCTAGCTAGCAGAGCTAACGGATAGACTTAACTGGTTGTTTTATTTGTTTTATTCAAATCCATTTAAGTAAAGTGATTTGTACAGTTGGCAAGAAGATAACTACGAGATAAATCAAGAGTTAAAGCCATAAATCAAATTGGATGGATTATTGTTCACACCAAGAATCAAGAACCTAGAATTAAGGAAATCATTTCTATTTAAGAGACAAGCATAATTCATTCTCGTGGTGTGGTGGTCGAGAAGCAATCAGATACACGGGGGAGTGAACTAATAGAAGATTCTAAAGAGAAACTAATGAAGGATTAACTTCATGCAGTCCTGATCAATCAAGTTGAGGGAGAGCTAAAGAATTCTACAGACACCGATGGATAGAGAAGCACAGTACCATAGAGCAGAAAGAGTTGAGTACAAAGGAATCATATTTATACATTGATCAGAAAGATATTGTAAGTAAATAGATCTGAAAATCTACAATTAAGTAGCATTAGAAACAGGTCATTTTGTTTCAGTTTAACCATTGAAGCATTAAGTCTCTTAACAGAGTAGGACTTAACAGTCTTTTGTAACTGAGGTATATCCTAATAGATTACCAGAAGGTTGACTCATGATAGTAGCATCGATCTTACCTAAAGCCTATTGACAGTCTAAGAGGGAGGTTGATTCAAGGATGGTAGTAAGATTTGCATAAAGCCTATTGACAATCATGAGACTGATTCAAGGATGGTAGTGTAGATGCCAAATACTTAGTGACAACCTATGTATTGAAAATCCTCTAACAAGGTTGCACTTAACAATGTGTTTGTAACCTTTAACAGGGTTGGCTCCTAACAAGGCTCACTTCAGAAGAGTGAAAATTTGGGGTACCAGTCCCAGTGGTTTTTCCCTTAACAG
>MU227133.1:2084548-2098076 GCA_018584345.1 Thuja plicata
ATTAGTTAGTTCTATTTATTTGTGTCATAAAGCTTCCTTCCTTTGATATTTTTTAGTATGGAGAAACATGCTTCTTGATAATGGATTGGGACTTCTAAATTATCAAAATTTAGGGTACCACCAGACTCCCCTTGTGGTCTATATTCATTCCCTCTACCACCATAGTTACCTCTATAACCTCTTGTGTCTCTACCTCTCCCTCTGCCTCTGCTATTTGCTTCATGCTTCTTGTTTCCCTTTTCTTCAACCTTAAGAGTCAATTGGTAACACTTATGCACTTTGGTAGGTGTTAGAAAACTTATCTCTTCTTTTATATGGCATCCTAGTCAATTTAAGTAACGTGCAAATTTGATTCTCTCATCCTCTGTCACCTTGGATCTTAAGCATAATTTTTAAAACTCCTTTTTATAAGTACTCACATCTGATTCTCTTTATCTAAGATTTTGTCTTTTCTTATGGAGTTGTATCTCATAATCCTTGGGGATATAGGTGTCCCTTATTCTAGAAATCATCCCTTTCCAAGTGGATATGGGGTTATTTCCTTTCTTTTGCCTTTCATCTTGCATAAATTTCCAGCATGTGAGGGAAGTCCCTCTCAATCTTGTCTTAGCTACTTTCACCTTTTATGCTTCAGTCACAATCTCACACTCAAAATGATTTTCAAACCCATCTATCCACTCGATTACTATGGTTAACTCCATTTTTCCACTAAACAAGGGTACACCTTCTTGGGATTATCGACCCATAGCTTTCAAATCTCTGAGGAATGGATCTTCTAGCAAAACATGATCAGGCTCTAGCACTTCATCATCTACTACCACTGACTTCCCTTTTACTTCTGTCTCTTTCACCTTCTCACTCACTTCTTATGTCTTAGCTTGCATTTCACCAAGCTTACTCTCCATTTTTATATTCTTTCTCTCTAGAGTCTATTCTCCTCCTCTTGGTCATCAAGCTTTCTTTCCAACTTTTTGTTGGTCACCATCCTTGTTTCTCCCACTGATTCTAAATCATACATATACCTTCTAGCCCAGATATTTCAGGGCTCTGATACCAATCTGATAGGGAGGCTCCTCTCCTGAGTCAGCTTGACTCCCTCATAGGTCCCTCTACTAGACCTATTAAGTTTTTACTTCACAACCCTAACCTAGGAGTAAACACTTGGTTCCCTTCCCCTAACTTCCAAGGGCCTCTCTACCAAAAGTGGATCAACTCTTCACTAAACCTACAAGGGTAGATTCCACCAAACTTTCTCATAATCTTCACCAGTCACCTTGCAAGGAAGGAATCACACAAATCCATCATACTATCTCCATTCTTGATTTTTATGGTTCATATTTCATCTATCTCTTCATCGAGTTCAAAATTCAAATGAACAGGGCTAGTAATTCCTTGTAGCACTAACCAGGCTCATAAACCCTAATAACTCCCAAACTTCTCAAATAAGCCCCAAAATTAATCATTGGTCTAGATACCCTTTTTTCAAACTCAAATTTTTTTAGGGTGAGGGGTCTCAAACTGTCTGTACAGTACCTCACAACCCACTAAGATAGTGTCCTTAAAAGCAAGGCTAATAAGGATAATTGATTCAAAATAAATAAAATATTGATGAGATGGATTCATCAATCAATACCACTGGTTCTAGATTCTTTTCAAGTCCTATATACCACCCTCAAATCATTATTTCACACCATCCAATCCAAACCTGCATACAATCAACTACTGATACTTTCTTGCTCCAAGCTGGGCACTGGCAGTCTACCCTAGGGAAAGATGGTAAAATAGAAAAATCCATCTTTAGGACCTGTACAAAAGGGAAAACACTATAAAAATACTCTACTTTCCCTCCCCATGGGTCATAAGGATCCAATAGAGGGATTTCAATCTAGAGCCATATTTACAAGCTCAACCCTTACATTAGCAAAAAAGAGTCCAGGAAGGAGTTGAATTTATTCCAGCTCTCCAAACTATACAAAATCCTATAAAAAGTAATTACAAAGAAAGGAATCAAGTAAAAGAAGCTATTATACACCACACATCGAGTGGTTTAATCCATTTATCCTATTCACCACTAAAATCTATGTAAACTTTGCATAATATAGAGAATTGTGTTTTTCTTCTTCTTAGTAAATGTAATCAAAATTTGCCCAACCCCTGTAAATAGAACCAAAATATAGGTCCCCTGGACTCATGATAACTAATTTTTTTGACTCATAACTACCTTTAGGGCATTATGCATCTCTTGTCTGAAATTTGGTTTAAAAGTTGTCAATGTTGCTCAAGAAACATTTGACAACTTTTACATCTTTTACATTTTTCAATTTTCTAACCCATGAATGGGTTCCATAAGGATACAAACCATGAATTATGCCTAAAAACACTTTAAACATTCCCTCCTCATCATCCTAAATGCCAATTAAACAAATTGTCCCATTTTGGCACTCGGGACATTACATGGGTCACTTGGACAAAAATGCACTTAATCAAAACACAAAACTAACCAAACCACAGAAAACCCATCCTAAACCAACCTAAACATCCTTATTTAAAACCAAGACCAATATAAGGCCTTTCACATCAAAATTGAGGGTTCAAACCCATAGGTTCTTCTGCACCACCAAAGATAACAAAATCATAAATGAGCTACATCTATACATCATATATGTTGACATCAATGACAACCATTAATGAGAAAGAAAAGAATAGCATCAACCTCATATTCTAACAAACCTCACACATTTTCTTGTCTTCCAATATTTTTCTTATCTTTTTTTTCAACTCTGTATTTTACTCTTGCTTGAATCTTCTTATCACAACCATAAATATCTTCATCATCCTAAAAACATAAATTCCCTAACCTCATCCTATTATACACTTCATGTCTTTCCTCTTCTATATTTATTCACATATTTTCTATACAATTTTAATTTGGCATTCAACTATCCTTAAGAGAAACTCTAGAAGATGTTTCTTCTACCCATTGTCTCTTAATGGAGGAACCCTACACCTTCTACCCACCCTTCTTTTTTCTAAAAAATAGATAACACACCCTTTGTTAGAAGGGATTGCATCTAACACATCTATATTTTGAGGGGGGTGAATAAATATACAAATAAATCATTATTATAATTATTTGTTCATCTATGTGTAGAAGTAAACATTTAAAATAGGAAATAACTTAATGCATAACACCAAGATTTTATGTGAAAACACAAAAACTAGGAAAAACTACAATGAGAATATTACCCACTATATGGTATCATCAAAAATAAAGTTTTAAGCCATAGGTCAAGGAACTCAATATTATTGAGTACAAAAGAAGGCTCAATACCTTATAAACAGTAAGCACTAATGATTATGTTTTCTTTAGTACAAAGCTCTTTTCACCTAGTTGAACTAATTAACAAGGTATTTTCAAATGCTTTATATTTTTATGTACTTGCTTCTAATTCTATCTCTAACAAATCTCTAAATCTTCACTATATCTTATATTTTTTTATATTATTCTTTTCCTTTATTTCTGATTTTACCTAATTTCTTATCATAAACTTGAAAGCCTCCTTATAGTTATATATCCTTCACAACACTCTAGAACCACAAAACCAAGTCAATCGAGTAAGATATAACATGTAATATATGAATAGTCAGCCTAAACACATTCTCAAAAATATGTGAAGTAAAATGTTATAGGTATGTAATATAGTTTTTTATTGATTTAAGGTTTTTTGTTTTGGCCTATTTTTTTATTTGTGTAAAATGTTATAGTTATATAATATACTTTTTTATGTAAGAAAGAATGTTGTTGTTGGAAACATAATAATTTAAATATGTAGATATAGTTACAAGAATAAAATAGATCGTGAGTAGATGGCTTTTTGAACATCCCTCTTGTCAAGTTTTAAAGAAATTTGAATGAACTTAGAAGTGAGAGAGTGGAATGCTCATTTTACATATGATTTTTAAAAATTCAAAGTTAAAATAAAAAATGTGAATTTAACTTGATTTATTTGAACAAGTAGTAAAACTAGTTTTTTGTAATTTTATAAAGTGTTATTTTAATTCATGACTACACTTTCCTCCTTTTAGGTTCAAAACAAAGCTTTTTTATTACTATGTTGTTGATGTGAGTGTTAATTGAGTTGTGAGCTCATAAATGTCTTATATTCTCCTTGAATCAATCATTCGATATCAATAGAACTAATTATGATGAACTAGTTCTCTAATTCTTATGTGTCAAAAAGTTAATTGAAAAAGTATTTATTCCTTTTATTACTTGATAAAATTACAATTTAGAAAAGAATAGCTAGAACCCAATTTTTCAAGACTTCATTTTGTTACCATTTTTGGAAAATTTTGATTTATAATGTTAGTTCCACATGTTCGAATTGTCTCCCTTTTTATTATTAATAAGACTTACATTTGAATAAAAATGTCAACCATCAATGTTTGCATAGTTTAGCTAAATAGATGATATCTTATATTAACAAATTAGACCACCCTACTTGATGCAAATAACATGAAATGTCTTTATACCAACTAGTACATCTTGAAAACTAATAAACTCATAATTCTAGAAACCTTTGAGAAAAACTCTCTTATGTCAAAATCACCATAGACTTTTAGTTGACCTAATTCAACAATCTATCATGATCTTTTTTTACAATTTAAACATAAACTCTAGTTTAAAATATTCACACTTTCTCCTTAAAGTTTGACCATTTTGACTATTTCTCCATATTAGTGAGATACTACAAAACATACTTAGATTATTAATACTTTTACTGCTTGAAGTCTTATTATCCCACTATATTGTTGATGAAACATGCAATTGACCTAATCCGTCAATCTATCAATTGTTTTTTTATAATTTAAACATAAAACTCCAATTAGAAACCTTCACATTTTTTTCTTAAAATTTGGCCATTTTGAATATTTCTTCATATTATTGAAATACTACAAAACATACTTAGATTATTAATACTTTTACTTCGTGAAGTCTTACTATTCCGTCATATTGGAGAGGAAACCTCCGAACATTTAATACAAAGAGAGCACCAAAACTATTGTGATGGTGCAAAGAACATCTAAAACCTTAATACATAATAGAGCACCAAAACTATTGTGATGGTGCAAAGAACATCTAAAACCTTAAAATTAGGTGACCTATAACGGTAATAGGAAAATGTAGAACATCTAAAACCTTAATACATAGTAGAACACCAAAACTATTGTGATGGTGCAAAGAACATCTAAAACCTTAAAATTAGGTGACCTATAACGGTAATAGGAAAATGTACTTGTTGACCTTAGTAGTAATAATAAGGACCATTTACAAAGCAATAACTAGGATACTTTATCTTCCCCTTATCTTCCCCTTACCAACCAATTTCCATGCATATGCGTGTAATAAAGGTTAACGTTTGTTTTATTCAGAACATTCCAAGAAACATGTTAAAGGTCTTCGAAGAGCTCATTGCAAATGGTCTTTGTGCCAATCCGAGTGTATTAAAATAAAATGAGTGCGATATATACATTGAATATATGCATAAGTGATGCATGTGATGGGTACTTGATTGTCACAAGATTTTACGAGGCCCACAGGAAATATCAAAGAAACGGGAATAACTATGAACAAGTTGGTCTGAAAAAGCCAAGAAACATCCATGTGGCTCCCAAATCATTTTCACCCAATTCTTCTCACAAGAGGCATACTTTCTCCACATGATTATGTGTATATATTCAATGCTATTAATAATCAACCTTTTTGAATTGACTACCTAATCTTTTAATTATGAATTGACTATTGAATTGGAATTTTATTTCTATTATATTTTAGATCTTTTATAGTTTATCATTAAGATTGAAGGAAATTTGGATCACATTTTATAATATATTGTCTATGTTTCTTTTTTTATTTTTATGATAGATTTTGAAGTATCTTAGAAATGGCTATTGATTATAAATAAATAAAAATTCAACCATTAACATATATTATAAAACATCTTAATTTATTAAATTTTATTTGTATCTTACTATTTATAATTGAGCCTCCATTCTTGACTTTATTTAAGATATTAGTTATGGTGTATATTCTAGTTTTAATTTATTTTATTTAGATTTAGAAGGAAAATATATTTTCTTATATTATATTTCTTTACTATTACTTATGTCTTTTAGATTAACAATCATACCTATAAAATTTAGTATATTGTTATAAATAATTTAAACTTAAAATATATATTTGTAAGATTACATTGTTTACAAAATAATATATTAGAATTCTTATCTTAATATATTTTAATGTATACAAGAATGCTAGAGTATAAAATTGTTTTTTAAAGGCTTCTTTTTAATGGAGAAGAATTAGGAGCTTAGTCTAGAACCATGAAGAACTTAGTTCTTTATTTATAATCTCATATATTGAATAATTTGCAATGTTTGAATATCTTCCTTTTAAAAAATTGATTGTATTATGTATTGTGTATATTTTAGTTTTAATTTATTTAATTTAGATTTAGAAGGAAAATATGTTTTCTTATGTTATATTTCTTTACTATTAATCGTGTTATCTAGATTAACAATCATAGATATAAAATTTAGTATATTGTTATAAATGATCTAAACTTATAAATTATACTTTTTAGGATTACATTGTTTACAAAATAATATATTAGGATTCTTCTCTTAATATATTTTAATGTATACAAGAATGTAAGAGTATAAACTATTTTTTTAAAGATTTTTTTTTTTGGTGATACTTTATTTTTTGGTCAAGCATCTATGTTTTAGGCAAAAAATATGCATAAAATCATATTCGATTACTCTTTAGCTTCAGTGCAGTGTGTAAATGCCAATGGTGATAAGTCCAAAATATTTTTCATTAATACCCTCCTCTTATTCAAAATAGGCTTACTTGTTTTGGGGGTTTTGAAGTGGGATCTTTCCCTTGTAAATATCTAGGTATTTCTTTTTTTGTTGGCTCTAAAAAATAAAACTTCTAGGAAAGAGTTATTTCATCGATTTCTTCCAGGGTTCTCTCTTAGAAGCATAAATGACTTACTTTTTCAAGGAAAATATTGATGACTAAATTTGTTTTGAATGTCATTCCAATTTATTTAATATTTGTTTTGAAAAATCATATATTTTTTATTGTTTCCTTGCAATCTATTCTTAAAGATCCTTCCTTTGGAATGATAATGTGGGGGTGGAGGCGAAAATTCCACTTCTCACCTAGGATAAAGTTATCCTCCTAAAAAATTGGGTGGTTCTAGTTTAAGAGGGTTGGAGATCCAAAATCTAGCTCTTGGAGCGAAATTGGCTTGGAAAGTATATTCTAACCCCTCTGCTGAGTGGGTGAAAATCATGAGAGCTAAATATTTAAACAATGGGGTAAGGGAATCTATCTTCACTACTTCTTCCTTGTCAAAAGCACCTACTATTTGGAATTTTATAGTTAAATGTAGATCAGTAATTAATATTCCAAATTTGACCTGGTTGATCCATAATAAACACAAGAATAGGTTTTGGGATGAATCCTCAGATGGATATCCTCCTTTAATTGCTTCTCTAGATTGGTTTTTCCTTAATGGATATTTTAAAATCTTAGTGAAGATTATTTGTTGCTGGTTATTTTGAGATTGATTGCTCTATCCCTTTCCCCACCATTAAGTGGAAATCCAATAATGTTATCATTGCTCATGTAGGCATCAAAGATGCTTTTTTGGATGAATTAAAGAATAGAAGCATAGTGTTTTCAATTAGAGAGGATGAATTAATTTGGGTTAAATATAAATTTGGGTGTCATGTTTGGCAATATCACTACTCATTGCATAATATTATAAATAAAATTTAGTTATTTGATTCTTACGAGGTGTCTCATTGTTATTGAGAAACTAATGCACTTGTGGATTTTCTAGAAAATAAAGCTATTGATCTCAAATGCTCATATTTGGAGGTGTTGGAATCGGACCTTCTTCCACTTTTGGAGAGAATTTCAAATTAAATGTTAGGTCTCCCACCAATCCCCTTCCCCTTTGTTTCTTGGTAATTTCTAAATTTTGGTTTTATGATCTTGTATAAGGTGAAATGGTGATCAATGGTAAACCACCAAGTCACACATGTACATTGAAAATACCCTAAATCCTATCCTCAAGTCAAGTCTAATTTGTACAACCCAAAGGATGCAAGGGCACAAATGCAAGATCTAGCTAAGGGGAGAATTTAGGGTATTTCCTTTTTGTTTTGTGAGTGTATGGAAGGAAATCATAAGAGATATTATGTTTATGATTAAGAGAATATGTACAATAATAGATTTGATCTAACTTGTCAAATTAGATGCAAGATGTGGGGATAATAATGTGTGCACCTAAAAAATGGGAGAGGAAGAAGGTGCTCAAATATTGTTTTCCATCTAACAGAGACCCAAAATGTCTTGGTACCTGAATCGAGCAGTCTGTGATGTGCAACTTTCTATTTTGTCTCAGGAATAGGTTGAAATTGGTTCGACCTATACCCAAGTATAATTCGAACCAATACCCAATCTGCTCAAAATCGGAAACAGAAATTGGATTTGGAGAGCTCTTCTTATTATCTTTCTAGCTCTGTAACTGAATTGTGTACTCTGAATGTCAGGCTATATGTTGAAGGTTCGACCTACACCCAATACTATTAGAATCCAGAATAGAAAATGTACCTAGAAATTTCTTCCAAATGGGTTCCCAGATCTTCAACTAATCTCTATTCTGAACCTATGCATGGACACAAGAGATAAGGGGAAATTATTGGGGGAAAGGGGTTCACTTTGGTCAAGCCCCCGTTTAGTAATTAACCTTGAAATAAAAAGCATATAAAACAAGAAAAATGTAAGTATTCACCTTGCTTTCCAAACCCCTATGGATGGATACGGATCCTCTATACCCACAAAGATGTATTATTTCTTGATTGAATGTTAAATTGTAGAATGTAGGAAGTATTCACCAATGCAATAGATCTACACTTGCGAAACCATGGATCATGGATGTATGTATGCTTGATATGCTTGAATGGGGAAGGAAAAGAAAGAAGAATGGATATGGATCCTCTTTCTCAATTGGGAAATTCCTCCACTAATCCATCATGAGAGAGAGATTCACACAATAGTCTTTAAATCTTGGATCCAAATCCTTGCTTGCTTGAAATCACCCTTAGCTTGAATGCTTGCAATTGTGGCATGAAATAGATGCAATAGATGTCTTATATCATGAAAATGAAGGGGAGAGGCCTCCTTTTATAGTGATTTTGGGGTTCAATTTTGCGGAGGTTGGTCTCACTGGGCGGGAAAATGTAAATATTGTGCATCAAGCCCTAAACCCACTAATTTAAAACCCCAAAGGTATAGGTTGAAAGTGTTCGACCTATACCTGGTATAGGTTGAACTAGGTTCGACCTATACCAAGGAGGGTAAATTTCAAGGCAAACTTTGTGGGGCCCAAGAATTATTAAGGAGATCGGGGAAAAATGGAAAGAAAAGTGAGAAAATAAAGCATAAACGCATCCATAATCAAGGAGATCACTAAAATGGCTCCCAAATAGGTCCTAGAGCTTCCAAATTAATGGGTGCTAACTTTCTAGACCTATATAGATCTTTATAAGGATATTTTTCTCTATGTTTGCCAATGTTATATTATTTTCTTGGCACATGTGGTATGACAAACTATTGTTGGGGGACCGCCCTCCTCACTTGGGGGTGATTGTATATATGTCACTCTTTCTTTGATTCATCTTTCTTGGATACCATAATGAGCTTCTTCTTTGTATGGTTTTATTGCATATCATGCATTGGATATTGGTTTCACGGTAAATCTCTTTAGTTTAATTTTATGATCTTTATGAGGACATTCAATATTATGTATGTCTATGTTACATTGTTTGTCACATTGGGTTTAACTCTCTATTGTTGGTGTCTCTCCCTCCTCACTTGGTGGGGGGGGGGGGGGGGGGGTGGGGTTGGTATGGTTTTCACTCTTTTTTATATACATATTGCATTAGATATCATTTTTTATGGTTTCTCATGTATGGTTGTATGAGGCAAAAATGCTTCTCATACCACCTCTCTCTAGTTTGGTTAGAAGGTGTTCGCTTTGGGTGTGTCCGGGATCCTTATGTGTCATTTTTATGTTTGGTGGCATAATTTCTTGGGTAATTGGGTATTTCTATTGATATTTCTTATGGATAGAATCTTTTGGAATAAATTCTTTCTTTTATACACCTATGATTAGAGCTATATCATGTAGTTGAGGATGTAAAGTTAAGCTCCATATCGCATGTATTAAATCATCCTTCTTGTTGAATTTTTGAGTTTATCACATGTATAATAGTGCATCATATTCATGATCAATATATATTCAATATTGTTATCGATATTTATGGTCTTGTAGAACTTGTCAATGTAGTTATTGAATCTGTGAGTTTATCATATGTATAATTGTGCACCATATGCATGATCAATATATATTCAACAATGGTATAAGTTGATATTTGTAGTCTAATTGAACCTATCAATATAATTTACTACTTTATTATTGAATCTATGAGTTCACCACAGGTATCACAGTGTATCATATGCTTGATTAGTATATCTATTTTTTTCTACTGCCATATCTATACTGATTTCAGTTCCATCTATTTTTGTAGATGTTTTATTGTGAGGAGGACTACATATCAATATATTTGATATGTGGCATCTTTGGGCTTCCATATATGACTATATTATCATTCAATTCTGATATAATATGATATTCATTGTCTTGTGGGGCTGCTCAATATGGTATCAGTGGCTCACATTGATTTGGTTCTATTTGTTTTTTTTATGGCATTTTATTGGATGGAAGTTTCTTTACTTGTGTCATGTCTATTCATAAAATTATATGTGATGTTGATCTTCTTCGTCATTTGTTTTATTCACATAAGCTTGATGTTGGATCATTTCCTATTAGAGGTTTTATGGGATTTTCAGTTTTATGGCTAACCATGTTATCCGAGACTTGTATGTTGTGATAAGATTTAGTGTGGAGAATGGATGGATGAAGGAACCTATTAGAGAATTTGGGTGCTTGCTCCATCTACTTGGTCCGAGTCTGGTTTCTATGGCACTCGACCACTTTTTGGCTCTTCAAACCATTTTTGTACATGGAAAGAATTTTTTTGGGATGACATCTTGTCTCTTCCTCTCCTTTAAAATTTTCATCCTTTAGTTGCTTCTACAGGTTTGGTGGCCTCCTCTGGTCCTTAGAGTGATATTAATTCTTCAACATCTAGGTCTTCTGATGTTGTTTATTCTTCTTTGAAGCAATTAGTTTGTTAGAATAACTAAGAGGGGTGGGTGAATCAGTTAGCTCCCAATTATCCTACAGTCCCAAATTCCTCCAAATGTATATAAAAACAATTTCAAACATATAATTCAACTCGGTGAAATGTATTCTGTAAACTCAAAATTTAGTCATATAGTGTTTACCGAGTATCAATAAATTAATACTATGATTACCTATCAATGTAGATAAAGTAATGTGTAAAGAGAATTAACAATCCACAATAATCATACATAGGTTGGCACATATATTTTTAACGTGGAAACCTTGCTAAGGGAAAAACCACCTGGGAGCAGTAACCCAAAATATTTCACTCTTCTGAAGTGAGCTCAGTTAAGAACCAACCATGTTAAAGGTTACAATGCACACTGTTAAATGTGACCTGGTTAGAGGATTTAAAACTAACAATTCTCTCTTGACCATGCATTCACTATGGGGTCAAAAATAAAACACTCAACATTCATTAGAATGTCATAATAAAGACTTTCATGTCCTACTCGGTTAAGAGATTTATCTGTAACAATGGTTAAACTGATACCATAATGATCTTATTCAAATACAACTATGTTTTGAAGATTTTCAGATCTATGCTAAGTACATAATACCTCTGATCAATTTTTTCACTTCAGTTCATCTGATTCTTCATACTTTGTTCTGCTCAGTAATTCTCTTTCCTCTGTCGCTCAGTGATGTCTGTAGAAAATACTCGGTTCTGTCTTTTGTTAGAGTATTATTTCCTTTTACTCTAGTTGCTTAAGCGTCTCTTAAGTGCATTATTAATTAATAATGTGCAACCTAGTATTTTCCTTTTAGGGTTTCATTCACCTTTTTAAGGTTGAACTTTGTAATTGATGTTCATTAACTCAGTTGATATTTTTGCTCTCACATTTTGAGTAAACTTCTGGGTTTCGCTTTTTCCATCTTGTTGTTTCATTCTTGTGACAGGTTTATTGCATGCAGCTGGATCTTAGAGTTGAATCTGATATTTCATCAGTTTCTACATGGTATCAGAGCCTTGCTATTGCAGCTTGTTCAAGTTTGGTTGGAGCTGTGGATCAAGCCCTCTCTTTCTGGGGTTCTCTGGAGTTCTTTTTGTCACTTTGGAGGAGGCTCGATCTTCTAGAGAAGATTGAGCAGAAACAGACTCTGCCATTGCGTTCAAAAGGCCCGGGAGAGTCAAAATCATATAAAACTTGACCTATTTGGCCTCCGGAGCATCTGGGAAAAATTTCTGCCCTTCTACGGCCGTACGGCACGAGTTTCAAGGCAGAAAATGAAAAAAAAATTAAAAAAATGCCATTTTTTGGCATAACGGGGTGCGTCACCACCGCGCCACCCCGGCGCCACCCCGCCGCCGCTTCCACAGGCCCGCGCCCAGCCCAAGCATAGCTCACCGGCCGCAGCAACCGGCGGAGCTGGCCCGAACCCCAGCGGCGCCGCCCTGTTCTCTACTGCCACCCAGGAGCAGCCGCCACCGGCCAGCCACCCACCGGCGGTCAGGGCTGACGTTAGCTGACGTCAGCATCCTGCCAAATTTTTCTGGCGTAAATTCAAATTTTTCCGGCGAAAATCAATTTTTCAGACGTCGGAAATTTTTTTCTGGCAGGTTGCGACGGCCATCAATTTTAACTTCACAGAGGTCTATGACGGTCATTTGGACGTCAAATTTAACATAGTCTCTGTGTTTTTCAGAGAGTTGTATTTTGGAGGGGCAGTTGGTTTTTTGACCGTAACTTGAGCATACGGTGTCATTTTTCAAAAAATGAAATATCACCGGAAAGGTGTTTCCGAGACGGACGTAGTGGTATAGGTCTTATTTCCTGATTTTATGATTTGATTGCTGAATTTTGCAGTCAAAGTAGTGCCTTCATTTGCGCTCCTGTTCAGCTTTTGGAACTCAGGTTTTTCTCTCATTTTTTTGTGCTTTCTGTAGTTGTTTATTTGAGGTGCACAGGGGATAGGATTATACATTGTGGGGGGTGTATTTTACTTTCTGTCATTTCATTCAGAAAGACCCTTCTACTTCTTTCTTATTCTTCTTTCAATGTCGGACCCTTCTGTGGCCTGACTGACACCTCACAACTACCACACATGGAAGCCACACATGACCAGACTCCTCATGTCACGAGGTTTATGGTCCTGCATGGATGCGGTTCAGCCAGTTCTTCAGAGGCCTTATGAGG
>MU227133.1:2103629-2129237 GCA_018584345.1 Thuja plicata
TTATCAAGAAACTGAAAAAAGAATTAAGGAATTGTTCTTCAAATGATTTGGGAGAAGTAGTCAAAAATTTGAATGAAGAAAATTCATCTCTGAAGGATCAGATTGAAGAATTAGATGAAAAGCTATGCAACAATCAAGATGCCTATGATGATCAAGTCAAAGAAAACAACCAGTTAGATGAAGAATTGAGACAAGAAAACATGGAAATCTTGGGGTTAAGAAACAACAAAGATAAGATGGAATTTGAATTGATTGCAGCAAAGAATCATATTGACAAGTTACACACAAGAAAGGATCTGATAGAATCACAGTTGTATGCTCAAAAGGTTAAAAAAGATACCAGCGGTATAGGATACAATGAAGCACAAATTCATATTGATGCCATGCAAGAAAGAATGAAAGCACCAAAGGACATCACAAACACTAAGGAGATTCAAAATCAGACTAAAGACAATGTTGAGCCACCTAAGGATGAATGCAAGCTAGTTGACCGTACTTGTTATGCCTGTAACAAGCATGGACATATTGCAAGGAATTGTAAAGAGGTAAGACCCTTCAATGGTTATTGTTATTCATGCAATAAATTTGGTCATAGAGCTATGAATTGTAAAACAAGTCAGAAGAACAAGAATCAGAATAATCAAAGAAATTATAATCAGCAAAGACAAATAATTTATCCTTAGCAAAATGTTAGAAGCCCTCAGAACATTACATGTTAGATATGTAATTACAATGGACACACAGCAAAGCAGTGCAACATGATGAACAAGAACATCAGACCTCCTATCATTTTTCATTCATGTGGAAAGGCTGGACACATCTCAAGGCATTGCAGATCTAGAGCGCAGGAATAGGAAAGCCCTAAAATGTCAGAAGATTCATTATGGGATAAGGAAGGAGAAATCAAATTTTTGAAAGCTACAGAAGATGTGTGCAAGATCTGGGTTGAAGTAAAGAAGGATAATGAAGATAAAAAAAAGTATTTGATGCATCCCCAGTGGACGCACCCTCTACTTCTGCTTGAATAGAACTTCTTGGTCTTAGGGGGAGCTATTCTAGCTCCGAACCCCTGCGTGGCTGGTAAACTCACCTCCGAGTATGCACCTTGGATTACAATTGTTTGGTGACATTGTGATGCACTATGCAAGAGGACATGGTCTAAATTGTTATCAGGAACAATTACAAAAGTTACAGTTGCTTTCTGTGTCCACGCGGCAAGTATTAATGGCAAAAATCTACTTTGAAATCACCAAGTCCTCACTTGCGGTCAGAATAAATGATTGGAGATCATAGAAGCCATAGCAGTTGTATTGTTAATGCATTACAGTTGTTCTCAACAGCGAACAAAGGAGATTGATAATCATTATTTTTTAAGCAAAGTTATTCAAGTTTGAAATGAAGCCCAAGCACAGACACGTCATTTTGGAAATTAGTTGAAAACTTACTTAGCAATTGAGTAAGTGGTTGGATAATAAAAGGAGCACTTGTAGTTGAGAAGAAAAGCATCACAATTACATTCTTCAGTAGAGATTGATATCAAGAAACTCTTTGAAACATCTCGGAAGTGATTTATCAGTATGCTTCAGCGCATAAATTTCATGAAGCGGAATTGGTCAAAATCTTGTTGAGCAGTGTTCTATATCAGTATAGTCGTTGGAGATTTTGTTTTGGAGTCGACCTGATGTTATCCTTGGAAACGCATACTTATTATTGATCATCTAAGTATGAATACAAAAAAAGAGCGTTCACATAAGAGCATAATTGATTGAAGATACAAATTTGAAATGTCATGCGAAGAAGCAAATAAAACTATTATGACAGGTCCACAGGATTTTGCGCCCATGGCCAAGGACAGAGAGGATACATTCATGGTTGATAATCTTGAAGTATCAATGGAAAGCAATGGATATTGATCTAGACAAGTTTGAAGAAACATTTGTGAGTACTCAAGAGGTTGAGAGTATTTATATCAGAAAGAAGATATATTGATTTTAGATATCATAGAAAAGGAAGCAGAAAAAGAGAAGACTGAAGTGATGGAAAATTCATCATCATTGTTGTAAAGTTTGACACCCATAATAGACTTAGACTCATGGGGAGTAAATAAGTAAGGGGGAGTATATAATCTGAAGGAGCCATGAAAAATAAATCAGTTATTGCAGAAGAGAAGTATATGAAGAAGAGGCTCCGTGAATTGGTTAGCAAATTTACACTTGATCTTAGTTCACTCAAAGTTGGTCAAGCATCCTTGAAAGAGTTTGTAGCAAAAGGTAGAAATATTATTGCTGACTGTATGAATCAGGAAAGTTAAGCTCCCATCATTACAAAGAAGATCCAGGAGGTAGAGGCTATGATAGAGAAGATAAGGAAATCTATGGAAGATCCCTCCACCGATATCAATATGTGTATACCAAGGGCAGATTGATAAGATTGAGAAGGAAGAGAAGATAATAGAAAAGGGTGAGTAAAGAAATGTATAGAATATGGATTCTATCATATGATAAAGGTCCTAGCATAGACTTGGAGAAGATGGAGAAGCTACAATATGCATTATACGCCCATCTACAGATTGTTAATTCATTGATTGCATTTTGGGAGAAAGAGATACAAAAATTGCAGATTGCATATCCAGAAGTGTATGCTGAGTAAATACATAGAAGTGTTTTGGAGAACCTTTGTAATTAATGTCAAAGGGGGAGTAGAGTATGAAGAATATGGATTCTAGTATATGATAAAAGGGAGATATAAGATAGAGAGTTTTTATATAAAGGACAGATAGTAACTTCACCATATTCCTTTGTTGCCATTAATGACAAAGGGGGAGATTGTTGGAAAGTTGAATATACTATTTTATATGACTCTATTTAGTGTTTTCATTATGGCAACAAAGTCATATGAATTTTTGGATTCAGTACACATTATCAGAAGATCAGAAATTGGCTAAGTACAGAAAACAGGACAGAGCAAGGAACAGACTGTTATAGTTTTGATTAGCGTGTGTTCATTTGTTATCCAAATGATATGTGACTTTGAAGATAAGCTTATGAATATGTTTACATGCTAATTATTAGAGAGCATGATCAGATCTGCAAGTATGAAGAAGATACAACCAGTTGAAGAGGTACAGCCAGTGAATGCCAGAACAGGACAGAGATCATGGAAAGAGCCGACAGAGATTGTTTTGGCGTGGAAGTTGCAGTTATCATCAGGACTTTCACCTTTGGATTAGTGATTTTTAGTGACCTAAAAATATATGGTTAAAATCAAATGACTTGATTCATTCGGGATAATTAGTTAGAGCTAATTTGGTGAAGTGGACTGTGTGAAAAGATGTGTCTGTTCGGTTTGAGTAAAGCAGTTATAATTAATGTTAATCCAACTTAATGAAGGGTTGCATGGTTATGTAAGTGAGAAAGATACATGTTGAAATATTTCCTAAATCCAACATTTTCATTTCCTTTGAGGAATTACTTATAGAAGGTCATTTGTGATGGGAAAAGTTGTGGAAGCCAAAGATAAGAAAGTAGAGCATAGTGTTACAGCAGCAAAGATATATCTGTCATGTTGATAATATATATATTAAAGTAGAAGCTTTGAGAGTGAATAAAATATTTTTTTAGTGATTAACAAGAGGTTAAAGCATCAGCGCACAAAAGGAACTGATCAGACAAGCAGTGTCACAGCAGCAGTTCACCTTACAGATACAGTGTGTATCAAATATCCGGAAGGTTGTAGCCTTCACCATTTGGACAGTGAGTCCTTGGATAGTGAGTCCACCACCCCTAATAGGGTTATTGTAAAAGAATCCTAATAGGGTCTGACCCTTAACAAGGTCAATGTACTTCATGTATTGTAAAGACAACTCCTAACAGGGTTAAGGATCTTCTAACAAGGATCATAAGACACTAGTACAGAATATTTGTGGGTACTAATTCCCACCAGGGTTTTCACCTACATTGGGTTTCCCCATAATGATATATGGTGTTATTTTTTGTGTATATTTATCTTACTTACATTGATATTCAAGTTTAGTACATAAGTATTTAAGTAAAGATTCAGATAATAAGAAAAAGTATTAATTGATAGATCACTGATTCACCCCCCCCCCTCTCAGTGATCCTATTCCTAACAGTCAGGACCCCTGGAAAATGTGCCAGATGAGAGGGATGTTTCCCGGAGAGGCCCAATTAGGGTCCTAAATAGAAACAGAAGTAGGAGAGGATGCAGAAATGAGGGGACAATATGATGGTGGTCAAAAACACCCCCTAAGGAGGGCTAAACATTCTTAACATGGAAGTGCTTCCATTTTAATATGATACATTAAGCACCCACTTTAGCGGGAGTATGGAAATAGAACATACTCACAGTAAAGTTAGAAGTAAGACTCTGGTGGATCACAACAAGGTAGAACATCACTAAGTCAAGGACATGAGCCCCCAGACCAAGGATTCTAACTCAACATACATGCATAAAGATATGAAAGTAAAGAGAAATTAATCATAGAAAACATACATGACTACATAAGCAAGACAAGAGAAACACTATAGATAACATAGCTTCATGATCTAATCCTACTATCATGAAAGTGAAAGAGAGAAAAGAGATAGTGATTACCTCACCTAGTAAGATGCCCACCTTACCATGAATCACCAAGGAGAGAGAGCCCAACAGGTTCACCCATAAACTGTGCTTTGTAATTGTAATGTGTCTTCTGATGAATTTTGAAATATCCATAGATCCACATTCTTGTATCACTATGGAATATAAAATGTGTGTCTTTTCAGGATTTAGCAACTTATGTTTGTTACCTTCCAAGAATTTAGCATATTGTAAAATGTGTATCTCTTCAGGATTTTGAAACTTATGTGTGTTACCTTTCAGGGATTTAGAAATAAAAATAAAAATAAAAATGTGTGTCTCTTTAGGATTTAGCAACTTGTGTGCGTTACCTTCCAAGGATTTAGCAAAAATAAAAAATAAAAATGTGTTTCTCTTCAGGATTTAGCAACTTATGTGTGTTACCTTCCAAGGATTTAGCATGTTGTAAAATGTAAACTATAGTATAAGGGAGACCCTATATATGCCCCCTCATTATCATGACTACCCACTAGGTAGGATAAGGAAGAGAAAGAGGATACCTACTTCACAATGTAAGGAGATATCCAGCTTAACAACAATATACACTATATCCTTAGCAAAGATTATTGACCCTTACCTCTAAGAGCATAGATAATTATGAAATGGATATGTCACATATGGAAAAAGGATCCTCAAAGAGGAAGAGATCTTATCATCAAGACCCCCACCATAGAGGAGTACTTAGGATAAAATATCATCTTCTAAAGAAAAGAGGGACCAAAGATTCAATCATCAAGCCCCCTGCAATCAAGAGGAAGAGGAATCTCGGAATGAAGGAATCAAACTCTAATCCAAAGCAAAGGTGAGAGTTTATAAAGAACATAATTTTCAAAATAAAGAAGAGGTGATGACCTAGGACAATCACCTCTCGTATAGGAGGGTATCCATATCCAAAACACAAATCTTTATAAGGAAATAATGTTGTATGATAAAAAAATGCCACTAAGCTAAGGAAAGTATATCCTTAGATAGAGGAATAAGGAAAATACCTTGCCCTCTAGGGATGAAAGCAAGGGATATATCAAATTATATCAAGAGATGTTGTAGCAAAGAGATATCTTTACAAAATAAAATGTCCTAGAAAAGACATCATGAGTGATTATGAGCGAAAGAATTATGTATCATAAGAGAAAATTATAGGGATAGAATATAGAAAGAATAACCAATTAAACTCAAAACAAAAGATATGCTAAGAGAAAAATGGATCCTAGAAGACTGGAATGAAATACCTCTTGCCCCCCAGTGAAGAGACAAGAGGAGAAAAATTATCTAATTTATAGAAGAACGGGGGGAATGCCCTATATCAAAATTATGAAGAAATTGTAATACTACACGGGAATGAGATATAATTCCTAAAGCGTCTCTTTCTCTAACATATATCTTGAAATGCACACAATCAGCAAGTAAATGTGTATTACTATAATGAAAAGGACATTTGTATTTAGAGAGAGCATTTTTGGGCATGGTTTTAAAGATTTCTTTCTTATAATTCATTAACTAGACATACACTTTCTTAGCCACATCCTGAGGAGTGTCAGGGTGATCTAAGGAAGGTGTTGGAAGAAGAATGTGAAGAGGAGGACGATAGTTAAGATCAGCCACTTTGAATTGAGAAGGTGGGAATCCTATACCATTCATGTCTTGTTTAGAAGATGAATGAATCAGGTTTCTAATGCCTTGTTCATTGACACCAAGCCATAAACCCTTATAACCTTGTTTATCCATCATAGTATATCCAGTAGTGTACATATCTTGCAAAGATTCTACGGGAGGTGATTGATTAAGGTGTTCATGAGAAAATTCTGTATATGGTGGAATGATAGGTTGAGAAGAGGTTTCTTTGTTTTTCCCTTTAATATCATCATGAATCGGATAGGAAGGGGAAGGTAAATGAAAGAATTCTTGAACATCTGCATCATGAACCTTAGCTTGAGCCCCATCATAAGTGTGGGAAGAACTAGGGATAGAAGATGGAGAATTAGAAATAGGAATATTTGGAATTGTATTAGGATTGATAGGATGAGGATTAGGAGGATTAGGAACTAGATTAGGATTAGGAAGATTAGAAAATGGGGTATCATCAACCCAATTCTTCACATAATCCAAAAGAGCAATAAGTCCACTACACAAATCCTTGATGAAAGTTTTGAAAGTAGGAAGACTAGTATTAGTTAATCTCAAAATAGCATAAGCAAGTGAAACATGAAGATTAACAAACATGATGAAATGGATGATACTCCCATATACATCATAAGTACTATAAAGAGATGCTAAAAGAATCATAATGAGAAAAATAGCCATACCCCAAAGCATCTTAAAGATCTTCATAGTGAATGAAATGCAAGAAATGTTTTCATATTTTTATGAGTATGTAGATTTTTTTTTGTATTTTAAAATGCAAGAGCATAAAAAAAACCTAATTTAGTATGAATGCAAGATCTAGTCTCTAAGGAAAAGAGGCAAAACATCTAACACCAAAAAAGAAAGAGTTGTCTATCACGGGCTCACCAAAATGTAACATATAAAATAGAGGGTTACTTGACTGTAAGATAAGAGGAATGTTGTTGCATTTAAAATTGGAATGTGAGGGATAAATTTAATGTGTTTTATAAGAATGGTGAAGAAGGTAAGATTGTCCTCTTAATCCCAAATTTCTCAAAGGGAAGATCCAAATTGGTTAACCCTAAAGAAAGGATCAATACATAAATGAATCAACCTATTAAGAATAGGGATAAAGAGAAAAACCCTAATTCCCATTTTATAAAAGAGAGTGTGTGATAGGTTTAGATAGACTAAGAACTTTAATTGAAATGAATATGAGAAAATTACTAACCATGAGATGTTACAGATCTAAAGAATGCTATTTTTGGGGGTCTGCACTAAGTTTCTGGAAAATATGAGACTGGATCTAGAATAGAAACATAGAGATGAACAAAACCCAAAAATATTTTTCTTTTCTGACACAGTTCCGATTTGTACCCTCAAATCAATGTCACCATTGACCCAGAATTTTTGATTCTGACCTAGGGCAGAATCAACCTAAAAACTCTCAAACTGGAAATATGTTTCTGGATCCCGAAATTTTTCCAAAAAGGGTATCTTAATCTGCACTCTAATCCACTATTCTGAACCTATACCTGCAAGAAAAATAGATTGTTTGTTGGGGGGAGGGGTTTGCCTTAGTCAAACCCTTATTTAGGAATTAACCTTGAAATCAATAATTGAAATAAAGAATGCTAACAAGTAGTAGAAGTAAATCTAATAATGAAGCTATTATATTCAATAGATATGCAATTGTATTTCGAATGTAAACGAGTATGTAAATATGAAAGCTTGGACTCAATATAAGAAACCATAAACCTCCATGATTGTATGCTTGGGATCCACCTTGAAGAGAGAATGAATGAGTATTTGAGGATGCACAAAGGATCTTGAAGGAAGATCACACCACCATGATGGATAGATCTAGGTCTTTGAATGATGAATCTTGAATGTTTGAATGAAATCCATTCAAAGGCTTGAAAGCTTGAATCCTTGATCTTCAATGGATAACTTGAATGCTTGAGAGGAAGAATACTTGAACACTTTGAAGGCTTGAAAAAATGTATAAAAATTCTTGGCTTCTTCTTTCTTAGAGAGACTTCACTTAGAGCTGGAGATTATCCTTCTTATCACTTAGTTCATGGTTTGTACTTCATATCACTTCGAGAAAATGAGAGGAGAAAACTTCCTTATATATAAAACTAGAGCACAATATTCTAGAGAGGCCTACATAGGAAAATTAAATTCCAATTATACCTATACCCCTAGAAGAGGACCTATATTAAATATAATTTAAGAATCATAACTTCGGCACCCAAAACAGCCGACTCAGAAGCAAGAAATGAACTTTTGATGACCTTCGACAGCTGACAGACTTCCAGATTTGAAAGGGGGACCTAGGTCAAGGTCGAGGTCATCCTTAATCTAGGTCAAGGTAGAGGTCGACCTTGACCCAGGGAGTCAAGACCCCTGGAAAATGTGTCAGGTGGGAGGGATAGTGCCCAGAGAGGCCTAATCAGGGTCCTAAACAGACACAGAAGTAGGAGAGGATGCAAAAATGAGGGGAAAATATGATGGTGGTAAAAAACACCCCCTAAGGAGGGATAAACATTCTTAACATGGAAGTGCTTCCATTTTAAGATGATACAAATGGTACTCAAATAAGTTGACATCAATGACAATACATTAACTGATAATTTTTATCATCATATCTATAACTCGGTTGACTATCAACAAATGACTTCAAACATACAATCAGTTGTAGTTCATCATTAGTTATCTTTTTGCATGAAGGGTACTCCCCTTATTCAACCAAACACACACAATATAGAGAAATAAACAAAAAAATGGCAAGAACAGAATAATGACAAGAACAAAAAAAATTTCTTTCTAATATCTTCAATGAATTGACATTACAATATTTAGGAAAGTAAAATTCTATAGACACATGGGCATTTTTATTATAATAGTCTGTAAGACAGAGCCAAAATCTACACTTCTAGAATTGATACCTAAAACCACCCTTCATCCCTATATAAGTACCATATTTAACTACTTTAGAACATTATAGAAAGTGACTTTTTCCCATTTTCACACCTAGCAGTTCAATTTCCCACCATAAGTGATTTCTCTCTCTCTTCCTTTTGTATTGAAAACTTGAGTCTTGATGGCACAACTTTTGGAAGTCATAACTTGTGAACCGTTGGCCTGATGCTTATTATAACCCCATTATGGAAACCTTTCAAACCTCTCTACAACTAGGATTATGAAGTTTCATCCCAAAAAAGTTTTGATCCCTTCTGAAGCCTCTAAGGCCTTCAAAACTAAGTTCACATTTTTTGTACGACTTTGCCAAAATAGAAAATTTCAATATCTTCAAAACCAGACTTGATCCTACCATGAAAATTTATCGGCATGATATATATCCAAAATGAACCTCCAGAGAATTAATTGGGAAAATATTTTCTCAAATGAAAATCTTAATAAAAATAGTGAACTTTCCAAAAATAGTAACCCTTCCCAAAGATAACCCTTATTGAAAAACTAGACAATTTTTTTTGGTGATGCAAGATTACTCTTACACTTTGGATTCTCCTGCATCAGATACCCATGGAGAATTTAGAAGTGACCCTATCACATTGCAGGTGTTTAGAGAAAAACCAAGAGTGGTCAACCGATTTATTTGGTATCCATGATGAATCCTCAATAGAGCATCCTTTCCATTTGACCACGTTCTCTTCATATTTCATGTCTCATGTTCTTCTTCCAAAACATCTATTCAAGATGTATTCTATCTCCTCAGTAGCTTAAGTAGGTGATAGAATATTCCACTGTATTTTTGTTATCTCATCTTCAATACTTCCTTCACAATACTCTATCAAATCTGAAATTTTAGACACAGGTGAAATATTGAGTTCACTGGGTGACTATACTTTATAATCACTTCTTGAATCATGCTTCTTTATGATTTTTCATGCTCCAAATTTCTTCATCTTCAAATTATTATATGTTCCCACTACAAATCTCCCCTTTCTCAAATGAACAATGAATTCATCTACAATCTGAAATTCCTTATATATCCTTTTTTGATCTGCCTTATCCTTGTACTGAATATTCATTTTTTTAATATGGTTTCTCACCTCTTCATGTAAATTATTCAGGTGTTCTACAAATTCTTTAGCTTTGGCACTACTCTTCTCTCCTTTTTCCAACTTCCTTAATTATGAAGAATTTCTAGAACTACTTCTATATACAATTTGGAATGGTGATTTACCAGTGCTCCTGTTGATAGAATTATTGTATGCAAATTCTTCTAGTCATGAAATTAGATCCAACTCCTTTGGTTTATCTCCTAATAAGAACCTCAATAGATTTTCCAAACTCATTTTCACCACTTCTGTCTTCCTATCAATTTTGGATGGTGCGTTGAGTTGAACTTCAAATCTATCTTTATCTTTTCCCATAATGTTCTTCAAGAGTACCCAACAAACTTAGTGTCTTGATCTAAAACTATCCTCTTTGGTAGTCCATGTATTCTAACCACTTCTCTGAAAAATAATTTTACCTCATGAACATCATCATTAGTCTTTCTAAAAGAAATAAAATGTGCCATCTTTGGGAGCCTTTCTACGACCACAAAAATGGAATCATGTCCTCTTTTATTTCTTGGTAAAAGAAAAACAAATTCCATAGTAGTGTCATCTCATGGCCTCTCTCGTACGAGTAATGACTAATATAACCCTATATTTTGCTTGGTTCCTTCTGTCATATTACATATTCTACAACTTTTCACAAACCTATTAACATCTTGTTGTAATTGTGGCCAATAATAATGCTCACTAACCAGAGAAATGGTTTTATCTCAACCAAAGTGTCCAGTCAAAAGCCTCCACTATGCTTTTCTTTGATTAGGTTTTCCCTTATGGAACTATTTGGAATGCATAATTGGCTACCTTTGAATAACATATCATCTTGGATTATAAAATATAACCATCTTTGATTATAAAATCCAACCATCTGGTCTTGTCTAGAGAAGCGGGTTTTCTGCAATTTCTCTAGGCATTACAAAATCAAGATCCTCCAGATACAAACTCAAGTTCTTAGAACCCAACAAATTTTATCTGCATATCTTTCAACAAATGTTTCCTCCTTCTCAGGGCATTTGCAAACCTATTAGACTTTCCACTCCTCTGCTTCAAAATAAAAGTGTAACTCTGCAAAAACTTAACCTATTTTAATTGTCTTTGATTCAAACTTCCATTGATATTGAATTATTGTAAAGCTCAATGCTCAATAAACAAAACAAACTCTTTATGAAAAATATAATGTCTACATTTCCTTAATTCCTAAACAATAGCATAAAATCACTAACCACAAACAACATATTTTCTCTTCGCATCATTCAAATTCTCACTAAAATAAGCAATGGGTTTACCTTATTGACTCAAAATAACTCCAATGACATTGCCACTAGCATCAAAGTCTACTAAAAATACCTTATTAAAATCTAGAAGTGTCAAAATAGGATTCTCTAAAACTTTTCTTTCCAACAAATCAAAACTCTTTGTTGCTCTTGTACTCCACTTAAACTCTTTTCTATCCACTCTCATGCTTTCAGTTAAGGGTCCACAGATAGTACTAAATTTTTTGATAAACTTTCTATAAAATCTATCAAAACCATGAAGATATCTTACATCAGTACCACTCCTTGGCTTAGGCCATTCAAGGATAGCCTTTACTTTCTCTAGGTCCATTTTAAGACCATCTACTGAGACAACAAATCCCAAGTACACTAGCTCCTTCACAAAACTATACTTCTTCAGGTTAATTAACAACTTCTCCCCCTTAATTTCTTAAATACCCTACAAATATGCATTATATATTCCTCCAATGTCTTACTAAAGATCAAAATATCATCCAAGTAAAAAATAACAAACTTACTAAAAAATGAAGCTGAGGAGTATTAGAAAGACATGAATGTTTTTGAGAAGGTAACTGATAATTCAACTAAGTTGGAAGATATTATTTCTAATATTATTGACAACACCATAAACCTATCAAAGATAAAGTGAACAACATTGATATCATGAAGAAGAAGCTGATCAAAATGAATAATACGGGTATGAAAACTACTGCTGATAATCTGAAAGCACTTTATGCTCTGCTGGAAGGGAACAATTTTGACAAAGTAAATAAAGATGAAGATGGGAAATAGGATATCCAGATGTTAGGCACTGGCTCCGGAACCAAATCAAGTACCAGAAAGAATACTTTTTCCCAAGCCAAATATTTCACCAACCTGAAAGTGTCAATTCAGAATATTCAGAACCAAGTGGTTAAGGCCAAAACGTTTGTTAAAACGCTGGACTGATTTTGCTACTGGGAGGTTTTTTTGGCATTTGTATTGCTGGAAGCTTCTCTGTTTTGGGTTTCACTCTTTTTTATTATGATTTTCACTTTGTAATTTGGGGTTTAGCCCTTTTTGGTCTCTATCATCTGTTTTGACAGAGTGTTGTCATTTAGTGTTTGCGATTTCTATCTTTTTCTTGCTATGTTAATGGGTTTTGGGGCCCCTTCAAAACCTGTAGTTACTGTAATAAAAAACAAACTTACTCAAAAATGATTTCAATGCCTCATTCATGAGCCACATGAATGTGCTCAATGTATTAGTTAGTAGACATGGCATGACTAATCACTCATACAAGCTATCCTTTGTTTTGAAGGTTGATTTCCATTTATCTCCTTCTCTAATCCAGATTTAGTGATATCCACTATTCAAATCTATCTTTGTGAAGTACTCAGCTCCACTCAAACAAGTCATAATGCCATCCATCCTTGGCAAGGGAAACCTATACTTTATAGTGATCTTATTAATAGTCTGAGAATTTGTACACATCCTCCATTCTCCAAATTTCTTTGGTGCTAGTACAATTGGTACAACACATGGAATCAAACTCTCTCAAATCAACACCTTCTACAAAAACTCTTTCACTTCTATGTTCAACTCTTCACTCTTTTCTAGAGTCATTCTATGGGTTGCCTTGTTAAGAAAACTGGCTCTAGGAATCAAGTCCATTTGATGACTAATCTTTCTTATTGGTGGAAATCAATCAGGTACATTATCAAATACAATATCCTAAAACTCATACAACAAATATTCCACTTCCATACGTACATCTTCTACTTCCTTTTTATATACTTTTGGAATTAAATAAAAATATACATGCTCATGCTTCATGCCTTCTAGAATCTTCCTTTCATAAATTAAACATATTCTGGCATTACCACATACCTTTTCCTTTGTTTCCATGAATGGCTTCAGCTTGTGTCAAACTCTGTCCTTTTTCAAAGAATCAATATTTCCATACCCATCATGTACATCATGTCGATAAAATTGTCATGGTCCTGCTAACAACAGATGAAAAACATCCATAGGCATAATATCACACGATACCTCATCATGATAGTTTCCAATTTTGTACTTTACCAAACATTGTCCATTGATTGAAACCTTGTGGTCCTTCTGCAACCAAGAAATTCGATAGGGATTCAAATGCTTCCTTCTATATAACTTCAATTTATTGACCATTTCCTCTGAAATAAGGTTATTAGTACTACCACCATCTATAGTGATATTTCATACCTTACCATTACACATACATCTTGTGAAAAACTAATTCTTCCTTTTCTCAGGTTCCTTCTAATCATTTAGCAAGGCTCTTTTGGCAACACGGACCTCTCTTATTTTAGAATCTTCAAAATGTGAAGACTCAACATCCTCATCCACATGTACACTCATAAGCTCAATGCCCTTATTCTCTACACTTGAAACATGTTCCATGAAAGCCTCCTCTTCCTAGTCCTCACCCTCTTCCTCTTCCTCTTCCTCTTTGATCTCCATTATTTTGATTGCGAGGATCATAGGAATTATTTTATCTTTGATTCTTACTACTACTAGAGTCATCATTCTTCTTCTAATCTTCATTTTGGCCTCCATAATATTGTCCATTGGCTTTCCACCATGACCTATTCCATTTTTCTTTCTCTCATACTTATTGTTCAATTTTTCTTCTACCTTCAAAGCAAATTTATATGCATCTTGAATGGTAGACATTCTTACCATTATCAACTCTTCTTCAATAATAGGCCTTAACTCATTTATTTAATGGGAAACCTTCTCCTTATTGGATTTAGAATGACTCATTCTAATAAGGACTCGATTGAACTCTTCTATATAATCCTGGACATATTTTCCCTCTTGCTTCAATCCTTCCATTTTCTTCAACAAATCAAGCTCATAGTCAATAGGAATAAATTGTATCTTGAATTTATCAACCATTTGATCTCATCTTGTTATCTTCTCCTTCCCTCTTCTATTTCTCTCTAACTGAACTAATTGAATGTTTGAAGATGTTAAGTTGATGATCACCAAGCTGTAGAAAGTTAATGCAATACATTAAATCAGTTAATGTATTGCATTTTCATTGATGTCAACTTGATATAATCTAATTGGTTATATACAAAGTGTCAAAGACTTTAGAGAATCAGAGAGATAAATATTATGCTATCAGTAATGAATAAAAGATCAGTATTCACTAAGTGACTACAAACACCAATGGGCAGTGCACCCTGACAGACAGAGAAACCTGAAAGGAATGTCACAGTGATGCCTGAGGAGAACTGAGGTGTTGACTGAAGCTAACAAGGAGTTAAAACATTGAAAGGAACTGAAGTTCAGAAACGACAAAAGACTTAGCTGGCAGAAGCTAAAGAAGGAATTAACTAGTTGTTAATAATTTTTTCATTGACAAGTTAAAGCCAGAGATAAGAGAAAGATTTAAATTTGTTTTATTCCAGATGTTAAAGAGAAATCTACGGGATAAAAATAAAGTAAAGATTTAAAGCAAGATTGGCTAGAATTGCGGATCATGCTAAGAACAAGAAAGTCAAGAACTGAGAAATGATGAAATCGTGTCTATAAAGAGACAAGCTAATTCATTGTGAATTAGGAGTGAATAGAGAAGAAGGATGCTGGAGAGAAACTGGTGAAGAACAACTTCATACAGTCCTCATCAATCAATCTAGGGAAAGAGCTAAGGAATTTTGTAGACACCGAGCAATAGAGAAGCACAACATCACCGAGCATAAAGAAGTGGAGCAAAGGTATTGAAAAGATACATTGATCATAAAGGTATTATGAGCTTGCAATAACTCTAAAAATATGCAAAGTATAGTTGTATATGTGAATAGATCATTTATTGTTTTAGTTTAACCATTGAATCAGAAAGTCTCTTAACCGAGCAAGACTTAAAAATCCTTTCTATATTGAGATACATCCCAAGGAGTATCAAAAGGTTTGGTCATGAAGATAGCATGAGATTCCAAATACCACATGACAAAGTACACTAGGTTTGGTCATAAAAGGTATCATAGAGTTTCCCGGTATCAAGTGACAAACTATTCTATTTAAATCCTCTAACAAGGTCACACCTAACAGTGTATTTTTAACCTTTAACAGGGTTGGCTCTTCGACAAACTCACTTTAGAAGAGTGAAAATTTTGGGTTACCGGTCCCAAGTGGTCTTTTCCCTTAACAGGGTTTCCACGTTAAAAATCCATGTGTCAATGTGTTTATGAGTAATTACTTTAGTGTTTTGCATTACACATTGTTAGATTTGATAAACAGCAAATCTTCCCAAGAACACCTACATGCAAGACTGTTACAGACTGGAAGCAAAATACAGAAGACAAAAGAACAGCTATGGAGGCCAAAAAGCCAGAGACATCATGTGCTCAAGAAAACAATATATTAATGATATGTTTCTAGATTACAATGTGATGATCAAAAACTCTGTAATGAAATGAAAGTGGTGAATCCTTATAAAAGGATACCGAAACCCTAAAGGGAAAACCCTAAAGAAATATAAGCTACCTATAAAATTAAGCATAGAGTAATAACTTAACTAATTAAATCAACATGATTTAATTAATAAGAAAACTAATGATTACTCTAACACCCCCCCTTAAGTGTAACTTAGGGAGAAGAAAAACAGCTAAACTATTGCAGAAAACAGAAAAGATGGGTCCCGGCAACAAGGCCTAATCAGGTACCCAAAACAAAAAAGCAAACTAGATGAAGGAAACTAAGCCTTCAATCTAGGGAAAAGATGTCCCAGAGAAAGGAACAAGAATAGAGCAAGAAACATCTCTGAAGCATGAAGCTGAAAACTCTGTCAGAAGAGACTGCTGGAACCCCCACTGAAGTGCATGACTAGGTAGAGAAGACAATGTCTGAAGAGCTGATCAATCGAACCAGGAAGCAATAGAACCAACAGGTGAACCCCCCCATAATGCTGAACCAGGAGAGGTGACAGGAACACTGAAATGCAATGCCAGAAACATCTGTAGAAGAAGAACCAGGGACACCAACAGTGCAACAGAAGTACACACACAGGATAAAGGGTGGTGTCACCAACACACAACATGGGATAATGTTGTGGAAGGTACGCTCACTTGACAAAGGTGGATGAGCCTAAAATGGCATAAGCATCATAACCCCCCATGGCACTTTATAACAGAGTGCGAGTACAAAAACACACAAGGTGTACAAGATCCCAGATATACAGAAGTAGACACTTTATCTCAATGCATTTACAGAACAAAAATGCATCAGAAGAAGCATACAAGCTCAGAAGTCAGAAAGAAGAGTGAACCAGAAGTACAGTAGAAGAGATCCCAGGACCTATAAACCCAAGCAATCCACCAGAGTGCATAAACTATCAAACTCAAAGGAGAGAAAACTTGGAGAAGAATCTGGAAAAAAGACCCCTGCAACTAAATAGTTCATTGAACCAGCTTTCTGACGATATCTGGTTTGCCAAAAATAGAGTCCGGATGAGCCAGATATGACTCCCGGAAGGCAAGAACAGACATCGGACTTCAACAGAAAAAAACACTATTGAAATGGAAGAACCCAAAAACCCAACCTCTATCATTGAGAAGTGCTCGGAAAGAGCTTTCCGACGGTATATGGAAGTCAAAAAAAGACCCCCGGATGCTCAAGAGAGAGCGAAAACACTCCAGGAGGGTCAGAAAGGCCTCAAAATCAAGCTTCAAGCCCCTGGGGCTAAAAAAATTTGGGCCCCCGGGCGCATGGCGCACTCAGGGGGCTGCGGCGCAGCCCCTGGTCCCTCATAGGACCGACCGCCAAGGTAGATAAGCCCGCGGGGGCTAGCTCAAAACGCGCCACCGTTGGGGGAGCGATGGCTGAGCAGCGCGGGTCGGCGGAGCGGTGCCTTTGAAAAAGTAAGCCGGGAGCGCGGGGGCCGCTGAGGGTGGCGGGGTCGCGGAGGGCGGTGGGTGGTAGTGGGGGCCACGGAGCCTGGGGAAGGCGGAGCTGCTGGGGGCCGCAGAGCGGTGGGCGCCGGCGGGGCCACAGAACAGGTGGGTGCCGGGAAAAAGGGGCCGGCGGAGCCTGTGGCGGTGCGGTGGTAGCCCTGCGGCAGCACCATTTAAAACACAAAGCCCGCGCATTGAAAAATGAAAAAACCATTAAAAAAATTGGTTTTCTAATGTTTTTTTAATTTTTTTTGCCTCGATTTCTGTGTCGTACGGCACAGGAACCAAATTTTTTTTGCCTCCAGAGTCCAGATGTCCAAAATGGACAAGTTTTATATGTATTCTGGGGTTTTTGGGCGCTCTGAGCTCAATGGAGATGTTTGTTTGAGCTCAAAGTGACCAGAAACAAAACCCAAAACAAAAAATACATAAAAAACCTCTGAAACCCTTGGAAACCTTCTACTTTTGGCATGCTTCAACGAAACACGAACAACGAACAATAGGAGAGCTCTGATACCATGTTAGATTTGATAAACAACAAATCTTCCCAAGAACACCTGCATGCAAGACTGTTACAGACTGGAAGCAAAATACAGAAGACAGAAGAACAACTATGGAGGCCAAAAAGCCAGAGACATCATGTGCTCAAGAAAACAATATATTAATGATATGTTTCTAGATTACAATGTGATGATCAAAAAATCTGTAATGAAATGAAAGTGGTGAATCCTTATAAAAAGATACCAAAACCCTAAAGGGAAAACCCTAAAGAAATATAAGCTTCCTAAGTAACTTAAGCATAGAGTAATAACTTAACTAATTAAATCAACATGATTTAATTAATAAGCAAACTAATGATTACTCTAACACACATAACTAATCTGGATTAATCGGTATACACTAAGTTATTTGCTGCATTTCGGTAAATAAAAGACTGCTAATCGGTAAATAGTAAGAATAAGGTTTAACAGTGAACTCCGAGCAATAGTTATTTGTTGAGATTATTTCAAGGCATTCATCTTGTACGACTAAAGATAACTAGAGGCTTAATATTGTGGTACTAAGTTTTTGGGTTAATTTATTGAAATATTTTTTAGGCCACTAATTTACCCCCCCCCCCTCCCCCTCTTAGTTATTCTAACAATTGGTATCAGAGCTTGTGTTCTTAGAAGGAAGGTTTCAAGACCTAAGCAAAAGATCACAAGATGAGCAAACGAGATGTACCCAAGTTGAACAAGGACAACTTTGCATCATGGCAAAGAAGAATAAGAATCCACCTATCAGGTATTGGAAATGATGTTGTTCAATACTTAGATACTTAATTTGTGTTACCTACAGGACCTCACACACTTGAGAAATTAAGAGAAAATCATGAGTATAATTGAATGATGATAGAACTTAATTTCTCTCTCTCCAGTGCTAAATTTGAAGATGTCATAAACTACACCTCTGCAAAGAAAATGTATGACAAATTGAAGCTATTACATGGAGGAGATGCTAATGTAATAAGAGAAAAGGCAGAAATCCTAAGAGGTAAATTTGATGACCTAAGAATGAGAGAAGGAAAAAATATCACTCAGTATAGCTGCAAAATAAAAGATGTAGTCAATGCTATCCGAGGATTTGGAGGAATACTTGAAGAAGAAACAGTGGTAAGTAAAATCTTAAGAACCCTACTACCTGTATATGCTATTAGAGTATTTTCTATACAAGAAATCAGAGTAGTAGAAAAAAATAATTTCACTCTAGATAGCTTGGTTGGTAGACTGATTTCATTTGAGATGAATAACTTTGATAACAGTGTCCTACCATCTATTGAGTCTGCATTCAAATCTTCTTTGAAAAAAAGTAATTCAAGTCATAAACACACTATTAGAAATGATAGTGAAATTGATAGTGATGACCAAGATCTTGATGATATTAAAGCACTAATGGATATAGGTAGATACAAAGGTAAATTACCACTTGTATATTTTAATTGTAAAGAGATTGGACACTTTGTTGCTAGATGTCCTAACAGAAGAAAAGATGACAAAAGTAATGACAGATCATATGAAAATAAGTTTGATAGAAGTGATTACAGAGATTACCAATGCAACTGACAATCTGACAGAAGAGATACCTGAGACTACAAGGAAAAATGAAAGAAAGCTTGTTACCTAGCTGAGAAAAGAGATGGAGATACTGACACCAAATCTGATGAAGACATTGAGATGGTATTTGTGGCCATGAAGGATGATTCAGACGAAGAAGAAAGGTATGTAGAGACTACACTCATATCTAAGGTTAGTAAGAATGATGTATGGATCATAGATACTGGTTGCACTCACCACATGACCGGTGATAAACAAAAGTTTGAAACTTTTGAGTACTATAATGGTGGATCAGTAAGAATGGGTAATGACACACCTTGTCCAGTTGAAGGTAAAGGAACTATAATGTTGAATAACCTGATCAAATGTGAAAATGCATACTGGGTAAAATGACTTAACTATAATCTATTGAGTGTTTCACAACTGAACAACATAGGTCACCGAGTAGCATTTGAGAATAAGAAGGCAAATATCTTTAATGAATCAAGAAGGCTGATTAGAACTGGTGAACAGACAAAAAGTAACCTATTCTATCTTGATAATATAAACACTACTTGTTTAATGGCTAGAAACGAAGACATATGGTAATGGCATAAGATATTATGTCATGTGAATTTTGACAACATGATAAAGATGAGCAATAAAAGGAAAGTAAGAGGCTTACCAGGGTATTCTATAATTATTCCATATTGATCTATGTAGACCCATGAGAAAAAAGAGTTACTATGGTGATAGATATTCCATTCTCTTTGTAGATGATTATTCTAGAATGATGATCGTTATGTTCTTAAAAGAAAAATCAGAAGCATTCAATATTTTTAAATGGTATAAAGCTATGGTTGAAAAACAAAGTGGTAAGGAATTGAAATGCTTAAGATCAGATAGAGGAGGAGAATTTATTTCTGATGAATTCACTAACTATTGCAATGAGCATGGAATTAAAAGACATGTTTCTACACCAAGGACACCACAACAAAATGGGTGAACAACCTCACAATAGGTTCTTAGTAATCGTGCCCAAAGCCTCTCTTAGGAATAGTTTATTCAATCTAAGGATCACTTCTCCCACCATGAGGTGCATTTAGTTTGTCAACCCAGGGACGTATACTTGAAATGGTACGACACGGTATGTGCACTAAGTTCCTTAAAGAGACACTCTACCTATGTTGTAGGAAAGTAAAATACATAAAAGGAATCTATACTAGAGCTGCAGGAAAGGAAACACACCTATTCCTTACTGAAATAAATGCTACAAATTGCAAACTCTACTTAAGCCTATTCCTTCAACCTAGAGCATCCACTATAACTATCTTTGCAGGTGCTACAACAACATTCACAAAGTACAATGCTGCAGGAAGGAACTGTAATCTTCTATCTAGAATGTTGGAAATGCAGAAAGTAAATCTATTCTACTCTACTCTAAGCCACCTCCCAAGTGGTCCCCCTTGGTTGGCTTCTGCTAATCTATTAAGAAGATAAACCAAAAGTCACTTCATTATATTTCAAGAACTGATTACATGATAATCGTACGTAAAACTGAAAATGAACTTGTTGTGCAAGATACAATCAGAACAATGTATTCCAAAATAACAATCTCCTCCCTATAAATAGAGGATTGTCTTCTTTATTCTAAAATAGAAAAGGAGCCATCTAACTAAAACTACACTAGAGAGAAAAAATAGGAAACACAATAGCCCACGACATATGCAATGAAGTCTGGGTGACCAAGTCAACATGCTGGAAGTGCAGAAGGAATATAGAAACACTACATTCATGCATTTCTAAAATATTGGCTCCTTATTTGTAGTATCTATGTCTTCTGATACCATGATGGTTATCCGTTTGCAGTTGGTCTTTAACGTTCTCTTTGAATGTTATCGACCACTCCCAAGCAGCTCCTATTTCCTGGCAGGTTAGTTATCATGCAAATATATTCATACAAGTAGCTTAATCAAATTGATCTAGATATTAGAACACACATTCTGATTATTATATGAAATACTGCAACATATATATAATATTGGCACAATATGACATGTCTATTCTACCCATAGGTTTAATGGTTCTATCTGTACTTTGGCATAAGTTCAACTGATTATAAGTCCATGAATGTTCTGGTAATACTTAAAAACATAGTATAAAGATTAATAAAATAGAGATGGTAAATGGTCTACTCATCTGCCCCCTAGTAAGTTGAATGCTTGTCCTCAAGCATTACATCTTTTGGTAGTTTCTCTGAAATCTCCAGCCTCTGTCCTCCCTCGCCTCTGGCTCTTAAAAGTGTAATAGAACCCCCTTGTCTTCTCCCAGACATCCACTCTGTGATCCTCCTATAGTCAGTCAAGTCTGTCAGTATTGATGTCATACAGGGGCCAAAGGAGCATTGGTGGCTGCATGGTGAGTGGACACTAGAGTTCCTGTCTAATTTTCCTTCCCAGTTGCATGTACTTTGGTTCTCTTTGAATAAGTGCTTGGAGGTTGATAGGACTATGTGGTTCTAATTTCTTCAATGCCTCGGATAACCAACCCCATTTGCTTCTGGCACCAGCCAGGACTCTCTGAAAGATGAAGTAAGACAAACTGTCATACTCTTCATAGACCTCTGTTCGAATCCCAAAAATTTTATCCCTGGTTTCCTCCTTAATTTTTCCATATGTAAAATTAAGCCAATCTCTAAGGAGTATATCTGGCTTGCTGATTTCTTCCCTTAATGGCAATGGCTCTGCTTTATCCTATTCCCTATAATTTTCCAATTGTCTATCATAGTTGGCTTCATTATCCATCCAGGACATTAATGCCCTTAGGTGTACATCCCCTATATAAAGTAGAGGGTTCCACTCAATCTCTGCTAGAATGATGAAATTATGTATGTACAACTCACAAAGTAAATTTTTCTGCCATGAGGGAAGGGTCTGGTATAGGCCATAAAATTCTAGGGTTGACTTGAACTCAAAGTCTATATCTTTAATGGTCATCATTAGTTGGAACAATAGGAATTGTTCTTTCAAACAGATGGCATAAACCCTAGGGGGTGACTTGCATGCAATTATTTGATCACCCAACTTGAGGGCATGATCCATCTTTTGTTTCTATTTTTCCAATTGCTCTTTAAATTTTGCAATCTCCTCCCCTTACTCTGTTATTACTTTCTTCATTTTCTTTTTCTCTTCTCTCAATAAAGTTGTTGTTAAAACATACTTATTATGTAAGCCAAAGAGAAGTGTCTGCAAGGTGATTGGGCCACAATCTTCTGCCTGGTTACTTTGATTGCTTTGTTCCTTCCATGACTGCTCTAAGAAACTTATTAATCAAGTTCTGTTGTAGGGCACTAAGGCAGTTTCTGTGTAGGCTGACTGATGGGGACTGAGGCACTCTCCTCATTACTATCTTGGATATCTTGATGGATTTCCTAGGGATTGTTTTGGTAAACATCAGGTTCAGCTTCATAAGTTTTTGTTGAATGTGGAGGAAAGTCTAGAATTGTAGACTGTTGGGGAGTCATCCGGAATGATTTGTACATTGGGTTGTTCATCAAATTGCAAAGGAGAAGCAGGTTGGCTTTTTGAGGATACTCTAGGGAGCTATCCTCTCATTATAGGGCTTCTTTGCATAGGGGTTTCTTAAATCTCTATAGCATTTTTCTTAATAGCCTTCTTCAGCTTCTCTGTTGTAGGAACCAACTTCCTTTTCTTCCCCTTTGAAGCAGTAGGGGTTTGTGGCTTGGCTGTAGGAATGGAAGTTTCTCCCTCTAATTTATGTTTTCCTTTGGTTTAGGAAGAAGTGGGTACATTTCTCTCATGAGTAGGTAAAGGTATACTTTCTTGCATATTTTTAGTTTCTGCCCCCTAGGTGTCTTTCGCAATGGCTGGGTCAATTGGTATTGCATCATCATGACCAGATAACACATTAGGGTTAACCTGTGGTTGTAGGGTTTTATGCTAGAAAACTTCTGACCATGTCATGGGAGAGGCATCCCTAAGAGATCTTTCTATTAAAAATATAATTAGGCAATGGTGGGTGATAGAATTGACATTTCCTTTTTGGGTCTCCTCAGCACTGATGCATAGCATATTGTACAAGAAATTGGGGACATTTACTGGAAGATTATGCCTTACATAACTTAGTAATTAAAAATGATGTGCATGTAAATTGGAAAATTTCCCTTCACATGTAAAATACCTGATAATATGTGTAGCCAACTCATTATACGGTGGAGAGACAGACATTCTTTTGCACCCTTGTTTGGTATGTTGGAATTATATTGGAATGATGTACTAAGAGGGGAGGGGTGAATCAGTACCTCTAAAAATTTTCTTGGTTATCCCATTAACCCTTAATCATCAGTTTGTAAATTATCATATCTAACTGTTCATCTTTCTTTTTGTATATGCAATCATATCATAAGTTCTTTAATATGTAACCATTCAAGAAACATTCATGAAAATAGATAACACATAACACAAGATATGATATCGCAGAAAACTCCTGTTAGGAAGTAAAAACTGCGGTGAGGATTGTTACCCACAAGAATTCACTATCTATAGATAAGAAGGGGCCAGTTAAGGCTTACAATTGGTCACTTCTGATGACCTACCTTGTTAGGAGTTTTACAGTGGAGACCTGTTAAGATCTACTTCGTTAGAAGCTTTATCAACACTGTTAAGTGTGCACTTTGTTAAGATATTTGTAAAGAACGGTTAATTCCCCCTTCTACAAAAGGATTTTAGATGTGATGCACTTGTTATAATGCAACTACATAAGTCTTTGATCTAATGATCTATGCAATCTCTAATTGCTGATAACAGATCCAATAAAGCTTCCTATGTATGAGTAATCATCTTTCCATGATTGAATAATACCTTTGTCTGCTCATCGGTAGACTCTGTGTGTTCTTGACAACTGATATGATCTATTTCTGTACTTTGCATGAATTTTGCCTTTTGTTCCTTTAATTCTCTTCGTGGCTATCAACAATAATGAATTTTTTCATAACTCACAATTGATTGAACATATATTTATAGTAGATTTTAGCTCAATTCTTGATTCACGCTTCGCAAGTTAACTCTAGATCCAAGGTTTACAACTTGACCTTGATCTTTATTTAGATATGTTTTTGATCTGTTAGGATGCTTTAAAACATTTACATAAATATTTATTTACCCTCAAGTTATGATTTAAAACACATTAAAACTCTATAAATAGAATTACAATGCTTTATCTAACGTGTAAATCTCAGATCCACTATTTGCGGGTTCTGTAACTGACTGTTGGTTTTGACAGTCCATTTTCTTTGTTGTCGGTGTTCCTTTCTTGAATTGTTCATCGGGTATGCCTTTTCTACTGCATCAGTTTTGTTCTCAAAACTGTAACGTCAGTGATGATCTTCATGTTATGTTATTGACCTATCGGTGATGTCCTGTTCACTTTGTCGGTGCAACAGTTGTCAGTGTTCGTCAGTCAATTCTATACTTAGCATTTTCTCGTGACCTTTTGTTCTGTCGAGTATGCTCGTTGTCTACCAATAATGCTTGTAGTCCGTCGGTAGTGCTTGTACTGATGATCTCTATCAATGTTTTTCACTAAGTGTATGAATGGAAAAATTAATGTCATCAATCTCCCCCTTTGACATTAGTATCAAAAACATGATATGTGCAACATACTGAATGTATTAGTATGCACACCTATGTATACTCCTTCCTTAGTCATTTGAATGACTCCCCCTATGCATATGCCGGTAAGTTTAAGTATATATACATATCCTTATGTACTGATCTACATATCCTTATGTACTGATCTTTTCCCTTGTTTTGATATATTGTACATAGCTATCTTTACATATATGTTCTTCCTGTACATACAATATAAATTTCCTTTCTATTCCTCATTTTTTGATAATAAAGGCAAAGGTACTTACATCTTGTCAAAAATGTGGGAATGTGAGGACTTGATCTCCTCCATCATCTTTTCCCATTTTTCCTTCAGCATTTCTAGAGCCATG
>MU227133.1:2143412-2153562 GCA_018584345.1 Thuja plicata
GTTCAAGAAAGATACTATGAATATGCACCTATGATTGAGGATGAATCCAGACCTAGCAACAAAGATACTGTTATTGAAGAAATGTTTGATTGCATTGATGTCTCATGCAATGACCCTGAATCAAGAAGAGAAGAATCATATATTATAGAAGAACAAGACACACCTAAGGTTCCAAAATTCACATCTAGATACCACTCTACAAATGACATCATTAGAGATCAGAGTAGTAGTGTTTTGACAAGATCAAAAGCAAAAATTCTAGCAGTGGATGAAGAGGTATGTTTACTCTCACAGATTGAACCCTTAAGTGTTGAAGATGCTTGTAATAATTCTGATTGGAAGAATGCAATGAAAGAAGAATTAGGTCAGATAGTTAGAAATAATACATGGGAATTGGTCCCCGGACCTAGTGACAAAAATGTGATTGGAACAAAGTGGGTATTCAAAAATAAGATGAATGAAGATGGTACAGTAGTAAGAAACAAAGCAAGATTGGTATGTAAGGGATATGTGCAAAGAGAAGGAATAGACTACATTGATACATTTTCCCCTTTGAGCATATTGGAAGCCATAAAATTGTTTTTGGCATATGCAACAGTCAAAGACTTTAAAGTTTATCAAATGGATGTAAAGTCAGCTTTTCTGAATGGAGATTTGAATGAAGAAGTCTACATTGAACAGCCTGAAGGATTTAGTCTTTTAGATGAATTAGACATGGTATGCAGATTGAAGAAAGCACTTTATGGTCTTAAGCAGGCCCCAAGAGCTTGGTATGAGAGACTTGATGGTTATCTTACCAAGATTGGATTCAAGAAAGGAACAACAGATTATAACCTATTCACAAGAGAAACACCTGATGGATTATTGTTAGTTGCTATTTGTTGATGACATTATCTTTGGGGGTAATGATAAGCTTAGTAAAGCATTTGCAAAAGAAATGCAGAATGAATTTGAAATGAGTATGATTGGTCCTATAAAATACTTTTTGGGACTTAATGTAAAGCAAATAGATAAAGGTATATTCATCAATCAGTCTAAATATGTAAAGGAAATACTAAAGACTTTTCAGATGGATGATTGTAAACTAGTATGCACTCCCATGATAAAAAGAAGCAAGCTTTCAAAAGATGATGACTCCACAGCAGTTGATAAGACATTGTACAAATCTATGATTGGTAAACTCATCTATCTAACTCAATCTAGACCTGACATATCTAATGCAGTTGGCATTGTTGGAAGATTTACAGTTGAACCCAAGCAGAGTCACCTAATGGCAGTCAAAAGGATATTCAGATATCTAAAGGGAACTATAGACTATGGTTTATGGTATCCTAAATCAGAAAATGTAAAGCTTCATGTGTACACAGATGCAGATTGGGCAGGTTGTACTGATGAAAGAAAGAGCACTTCAGGAGGAGCAGTAGTCCTTGGAGACAGGTTGGTTTCTTGGATAAGCAAGAAGCAAAACTATATTTCTCAGTCCACAGCAGAAGATGAATATGTTGCAACAACACTGAATTGTTCAACTATGGTTTGGATCAAGTAGATGGTTAAAGACTTTGGCATTCAGGTTGATTATCCTATTGTTATTCACTGTGATAATACTAGCACTATCAACATGTCTAAGAACCCTGTCATGCATGCAAAAACAAAACACATAGAGATCAAGTACCATTTCTTAAGAGAAAAGGTTACAGACAAAGAAGTGAAATTGGACTATGTGAGCACCAAATAATAGTTGGTAGATATTTTCACAAAGCCCTTATCAAATGATACTTTTGAGTATCTCAGGGAGAAGTTGGGAGTAATTCCCTCTCCTAAATCTGTTTAGAAGAAGCAGCAAAGACATCAGTCATTAAGTGACTGATGAATGGTTGACTACTCTACTTCTGGAGTAGTACCTGTACCTGAAAAGACTATGGTGCCCTTTTCCATTGATGTCAAAGGGGGAGTATATAGTAAGGAGGAATATGTACTAAGGGGGAGCATATACTCTAGGGGAGTATATACTAAGAACAAAGAATACAGACAGAGGAACTGTAGTAGTTTAGAGAAATATTTGATGAGGATATTGAGAAGATTGTAAAAGAAAGAGGACACCACAAACAAAGGATGTTTTTGATATCATATTTTTCCATCAATGTCAAAGGGGGAGATTGTTGGAGATTTGATTCTGAGAGTTGATTGTTTGTATGTTTGTCATTGATGACAACATATAATATACAGTAGTAATTCTGTATGAACTTGTCTGAATGATGACATGAAGACTTGCATGGATAGATACATGTTTTTGACATATTTATTATGTTATGTTCATACACGCAGACTCAGATATGATGTTTCAGTAAAGTTATGCAATTTTGTTGTTAGCAATTACAGTTCTGGAAGTATAACGGTTTAGGGCCGACGTATATAACATGTTTCATGATTTTCGCCTATCTTCAGGATATGCATGTGTATATGCATGATTAATTATGAGTTGATGATACAAATCCAAAGGCGCCAAATGTGTTTCAAGAAGATTGTAAAGTTATGGTTAATTTGGTGAGGCCGACTCAATGAAGCATCGCGTCTGTTCAACATTGACTTGTGCGGACTTAATATTGGTTGCGTGCTTAGTTAATCTGACTAAGATATTGATGAAGTGTTTCTAAGAGCTGACATGACCTTCAAGTTTGGATAAGATACTTATAGTAGTTCAATTATGATACGCTAAGTGTGAATGATACGAAAAGTGAAGAAAGATGTACAGAGCAGATTATCAGAGTTGGTTCATTCATCAAGGGTCTATGTGAAGAAGAAGTAAAAGATTGTAATACACTGGAACTAATCAAGACATTAGGTCTACTCTACAGTTCATCATCAGATATAGTGCATATCTATTATTCAGAAGGTTGTATCCTTCACCATCAAGCAGTGAGCTTTTGGACAGTGAGTCCACCACCCCTAACAGGGTTATTTGTAAAAGACTCCTAACAGGGGCCGACCCTTAACCAGGTCACTATACTTATTACATTGTATTTTACAACTCCTAATAGGGTTGAAATATCTTTTAACAGGCATTACTACAAACAAGTATAGTTTATTGTGGGTGCTAATTCCGACCAGGGTTTTTACCATTTGGTTTCCCGGTAATCAAGTTGTGTGTTGAGTACTGTGTTATATGATTATGCATTTACTTTGTTGTATACTAAAGTTAAAGAAGTAAAAAGAACTGAATTTATTGATAACTGATTCACCCCCCCCCCCTCTCAGTTATCCTTTGGTACTATTCTAACAGAAGACATGGTTTATTTTATATGGCCCCAGCCATCTTGTCTGCAGCTTGCCTAGTATTTCCTTGAATCTTGAATCATATAGTAATGCCCAATCGCCAACTTGAAATGTTTTTTTCTTAATATGCAAGTTGTGCCACTTTTTCCTTTGTTTCTAGACTATTTTAGTGCGCTCCAGGGAAGATTTGTGCATTTCATCTAAGGAATTGAGATACAACAATTGCTCTCTCTGTGCTGCAGGAAGATCAATAATTAACTCCAATGTTGTCCTCAAAGTTTTGTGTTCAAATTCAATGGGTAGCATGGCTTCTTTTCCATATAATAGCTCAAATAGAGTAAACCCTGTAGTGGTTTTCCTAGTTTCTCTATACACCCAGACGGCTTTTGATAGTCTGTTGCTCCAGTCCCCGTGATGCAAATGACCTATTTTTGTTAAGATGGCTTCTATTTCCCAATTTGTAACTTCAGCCTGTCCATTGGCCAGAGGATGATAAGGGCTTGACTTATGATGTCTGATATTATATTCTTTCATGAGCTCTGTTATCATATTGGAAGTGAATTGGGCACCTTGGTCAGTTACAAGTTCTCTTGGTACTCCATATCTGGTGAAAATTTCATCATACAAAAACTCTGCAACCTTATGATCCTGGGCATGTTTCATAGCTTTTACTTCAACCCATTTGGTCAAATAATCAGTGCACACCAGGATGTAAGGCTTCCCATTGGATGGAGGGTCTACTGGGCCAATAAAGTCCATGCCCCATTTGTCAAATGGAGTTACCACCACCTGTGTATTTAGGGGAATTTCATCTGATCTGGTTGGTCGGCCCATTCTCTGACATTTGTCACATTTCCTTGTGTAGCTAGATGCATCCTTGTGAAGTTTGGGCTAATAATATCCAGTTGTTAAAATATTTTGGGTTGTCCTTTTTGCTGCAAAGTGTCCTCCACATGGCTCATTATGACATGCATGGAGAATGTCATATGTCTCATCGTCTCGCACACATCTCCACATTACTTGATCAGGTCTAGTGTAAAATAGTATGTTATCAATCCAAGAGAAATTAAAGCTTTTCTCGACAAGTAGTCTCCTATCCTTGTAAGAAAAATGTGTTGGCATCTTGTTAGCTGCAAGGTAATTAGCTATGTTAGCATACCATGGACTTTGGACAGAAATATGAAACAAATACTCATCTGGAAATGCATCATCTATCAGAGTAGTATCTTCTTCAACATGGTGAATTCTGGATAGATAATCAGCTACTACATTTTCCTTGTTAGGCTTGTCAACTATAGTAATGTCAAATTCCTGCAAAAGAAGAAGCCACCTTGCTAACCTGCCTGTAATGGCAGGTTTTTTCATGAGATATTTTATTGATGCATGGTCAGTATGAACAAAAATAGGATAGCCAGTTATGTAATGACATAATTTGTTCAGAGAATAAACTACTGCTAGTAATTCTTTCTCAGTCACTGTATAGTTTAACTCTAGTCCATGGAGGCTCTTGCTAATGTAGTAAATTGCATTCTCTAGGTTACTAGAATTTTGTCCTAGGAAAACACCTATTTTGTAGTCTGAAGCATCTTCATGAATGTGAAATGGTAAAGACCAATCAGGGCCCCTAAGTATGGGTGCAGTTGTTAACAGTGTCTTAAGCTGTAGGAAGGATTCATTACATTCCTTTGTCCAATTAAATTCAGCCTCTTTGGTAAGCAAAGCATATAGAGGACTAGCTATTTGACTAAAATTTTGGATAAACTTCCTATAGTAGCTAGCATGTCCTAGGAAAGACCTAACATCCTTTTTCTTTGTAGGAATAGGTCTAGTGTGAGAATTACCTCTATTTCCATAGGATCTACCTGGATTCCAGCTTCGGAGATAAAATGTCCCATCACTATGCCTTCTTGCATCATCATGAAGCATTTCTCACTATTGAGAGACAAGTTGTGTTCCTGACATCTGATTAGTACTCTTTCCAAATTCTTCAGGGCTTCCTCAAAGGTGACATGTCCATACAATCATGTGATATGTCCGCAAAAATGTTGATTATAGCTCTCTCGAAAGTAGTTGGTGCATTGCATAAGCCAAATGGTAATACAGAATAAGAATATGTGCCCCAGGGTCATGTGAATGTATTCTTCTCCTGATCTTCTAGAGTAATGTTGATCTAGTTGTAACCGATGTATCCATCCATAAAGGAGAAGTATTTTTTACTAGCCAGAATGTCCAGGACTTGATCAATAAAGGGTAAAGGAAAATGATCCTTCTTTGTGGCATTATTCAACTCTCTGTAATCCACACATATTCACCATTTCCCCCCTTTCTTAGGTACAATGACCAAAGGTGATACCCACTTTCTATCATAGATTGGATAGATGAAACCAACATCTAGTAATTTTTGCAATTCAGTTTTGACTATTTCTCTCAATGTTGGGTTTATCCTTCTTTGAGGTTGACGGAGTGGTAATCTACCATCATTAATGTAGTTCCTATGGGTGCAGTGTTTGGGGTTCAAACCTAGCATATCTCCATAATCCCAAGCAAAGGCTTTCTCATGCTTACGCAAGAGTTTGGTTACCAATACCAATTGTGGGGGTGGCAACTTGTTGTTTACATGGAGATTGTGACCAGGGGAAATTTCCACAGTAGTTGTTAGCTCTACCATTGAAATATCAGGTACTAGGCTTGTAGCTACTTCACATGGAAATAATTGGCTAATTATCTCAGGGCTTGCTGGAAAGATACAGTCCTCATAGGTACATAACTCTAAAATAGAAATTTCGGAAACATCCTTTGCTACTATACACTCATCGGTAAGAATACTCTGTATTACATCATCTTCCTCTTGCATTTTTAGAAAAGACTGTCTATGTATCATCATAAGCTAGGCAACAGAGTTGACCTCTTCTTCCTCATCCCCTAGTTCTGGCCAAATAGGATCTCTCAAGTCTGGCTGAGGCTGGGCAGGAGGATAGAGTGCTAGCTTCTTTTTTGCGTGACCATTTGAAATTGTCATACATCCTGATCTGTAACTAATGTTTGCATTAGTGGTGGCTAACCAAGGTCTCCCTAGGATGACTAGATAGCCAGAAAAGTTTACTTTTGGTGATAAGATAAGAAAATCAGTAAGGTATTCCCATGAGTCTAAGGTGACTACCACATCTTCTATAAGACCATCTGGAGTGACTATTGAACTATCAGCAAGTTGTAACAATGTTGGATTTATTCTCAATCCCTCTATACTTAGTATGTGCATTGGATCTTTGGTCATTACACATTGAACATAGTACAATTGAAGAAAGACACCAAGAAGACGCCCTATGAGCTTTGGTATGGTTACACACCTAATGTAAGTTACTTCTGAATATTTGGTAGTCAATGTTATATTTTGAAAGAAGATAGCAATGGAAATATTGACTCCAAAAGTGATGAAGGTATCTTTCTAGGATATTCCACCAAGAGCAAGGCTTATAAATGTCTTAACAAGTCCTCTAACAAAATCATTAAAAGTGCAAATATCAAAATAAATGAATATGCAGAGAAAAATGATGAGGAAAGAAGAAAAGAACCAGAAGACTACAATAGGTTTGTTTACACTAAAGAACCTGACACTCTACCCGAGAAATAGTGTATTGCTTTCGAGCAACAAAACATTACACCCGAGCATCAAGCTGCAATTACCAAAAAATTAGGAAAATACTCAAAATGATGTTCTAAGCAATGGAGATAAGAATGAAGGTCAAGATGGTGATCAGAATGATGGACAAAGAGCTAAACCAAAAATTTCCAAGTATGTCAGAAGACATCATCCATATAATCAGATCATAGGAGACAAGAAGGCTAGAATGAGAACAAGACGTAAGTCACTAAATACTAGATGTTTACTTTATTATTTTGAGCCTAAATCTATTAATAATGCACTTGAAAATGAAGAAAGGATCAGTGCTATGAATGAAGAGATAGAACAAATTGAGAAGAATAAGACATGGACACTAGTACTGAGACTAGATGACAAGAATGTCATCGGTACCAAATAGATATTCAGAAACAAGCTGAATGAGAATGGAGAAGTCACAAGAAACAAAGAAATATTAGTATGCAAGGGGTATGCACAAGAAGAAGGTATTGACTATAGTGAAACCTTTGCACTCATTTCTAGACTAGAAGGAGTGAGAATTATTCTTGCTTTTGATGCATTCAAAGGATTCAAGGTATACTAGATGGATGTCAAATTTGCATTCCTAAATGGAATACTAGAAGATGAGGTATACATTGAACAACCAGAAGGGTTTGTTGATCCAAACAGGAGGAACATGGTATGTAGACTACACAAAGACTTGTATGGATTGAAACAAGCACCTAGAGCCTCGTATGAAATACTTCACTCCTGTCTCATAAGCATTGAATTTGTAAGAACAAGTGAAAACAACAATCTGTATCTAAAAGAAGATACTGATGGTAATATTTTGATTGCTGAAATATTTGTTGATAATATCATATTTGGGGGTAATGAAATGTTATGTAAATCCTTTTCTAATGAAATGAGCAAAGAGTTTGAGATGTCAATGTTTGGGGAGATCAAATTCTTTCTTGGTCTATAGATTCTTCAAAAAGATGCATGCATATATATCATTCAGTCCAAATACATCAAGGAATTGTTGAAGATATTCAAGATGGAAGATTCCAAACCAATTGGAACACCTATGGCAACCGGGTGTAAGCTAACAAAAGAAAACAAATCAAATGAGGTAAATTAGACCTTGTATAGATCAATGATTGGCAAACTAATGTATGTTTTTCATACTAGACCAGATATAGCACATGCAGTTGGAATAGTTGCAAGGTTATCTGATAATCCCAAAGAATCACACATGACTGTTGTCAAGAGAATTCTAAGATATCTAAAAAACACCGAAGACTATGGATTATGGTATAAAAGAGAAGGAAAATTTGAGCTTCAAGTCTATAAAGATGTTGATTGGGCTGGAAACTTAGATTACCAAAACATTACAACTGGAGGAGCATTCTTTATGGATGATAGACTTGTCACATGGATCAGCAAGAAGCAAGGATGCATCTCACAATCTATTGTAGAAGTAGAATATGTGGTTGCTACTTCAAACTGCTCTAATATTCCATGAATCAAACAGTTATTGGAAGGTATGAATATGAAAATTATTGAACCATTGACTATCTATTGTGATAATACCAGTGCAATAAATATTTCTAAGAATCTAGTCATGCATGCTAAGACAAAGCATATTGCTATCAAGTATCATTACTTAAGAGAAAAAGTGAAAGAGAAAGAAGTGATACTGGAATATGTTCAATCAAAGGAATAATTAGCTGATATATTCACAGTCATTGCCTAAAGATGCATATGAGTACCTGAGAAATAGACTAGGGATCTGATCCTTGTCTATTGGTCAGTAAGCTGACTAGGAGGCTACATCAGCCCACACATAATCAGAAGATCATTTATGTTGATGCAAGCACATAGATGGACTGCAAAGCTACATCAGTACACAACAAGGTACATATCTGCACTGAAAACCAGAGTTACTATATTGTTGATGGATAGGGAAATTCAAGGAGTATATTATAATAGGGTGAAAGGATATAACTTTGGCATGATCAATATTTACTTTGGCATTGTTGTCAAAGGGAGAGAAGTTCCTAAGAATTCAAAGGGAGAGATTATCATTACCCAAAGGGAGAGAATATCTAGAATATCCAAAGGGAGAGATTACATATGAAATATCCATCAAAGGGAGAGAAGATATTAGATGTAACCTCTAAGGGAGAGAAGTATCATGAAGGAAAAGATGACTGTTTGTTGTCAAAGAAAAAAGAGATGATCAAGGAGAGGAATAGTTAAAAGGAGAGACAACATCAGAGAAAGAATCAGAAGATGCTACATCTATCTAGTGAATGAATTAAAGATTGAAGAAAGCACTCTGTAAGAAACAAATCTAAGCTATATGAGCTTACCGAGAACCAGACATTTGTATTAGTTATAAAACAATGAAATTGGTAGACTGATGAACTACAACTGATATATTTCATATTGTATTAGTAATAATATAGTGTGATAATGTAGTGTGTTGTCATCAATGCCAAAGGGAGAGATTGATGAACTATAACTAATTGAATGTTTGAAGATGTTAAGTTGATGATCACCAAGCTGTAGAAAGTTAATGCAAGACATTAAATCAGTTAATGTATTGTATTTTCATTGATGTCAACTTGATATAATTTGATCAGTTATATACAAAGTGTCAAAGACTTCAGAGAATCAGAGAGATAAATATTATGCTATGAGTAATGCGTAAAAGATCAATATTCACTAAGTGACTACAAAGACTGATGGGCAGTGCACCCCAATGGACAGAGAAACCCAACAGGAAAGTCACAGTGATGCTCAAGCAAGAAACCCAACAAGCATTACCGACAAGTAGAATCACAAGAATTACCGATGAGGAAAACTTCACAGTGATGCCCGATGGATAGACAACCCTGATGGAGATGCCCAAGGTGAACTGAAGTGTTGACCAAAGCTAACAAGGAGTTAAAACACCGAAAGGAACTGAAGTTCAGGAATGACAAAAGACTTAGCTGACAGGAACTAAATAAGGATTTAACTGGTTGTTAATATTATTTTCATCGACAAGTTAAAGCCAGAGATAAGAGAAAGATTTAAAGTTATTTTATTCTAGTTATCAAAGAGAAATCTGATGCAGAGGCAATTGTATTTTCAAAACTAAGGTCTCTTATTGACTTTCAAATGTAAAAGGTGGATGATGAACCAAGGCTTCCCAAGTGCACTCAAGGGCTCCAAAAGGGAAGAATGAAACAAGAGACCTATCCACTACCT
>MU227133.1:2157734-2192952 GCA_018584345.1 Thuja plicata
GGTCCCAATTAGAGAAATATGAAGTCAATTTAACCCTATAGGCTTTCTATACCCAAAAGCCCCAAATTGCTCCTTCTAGGCCTTCAAAACTAGGGCCTTCTTAAAAACAACTCAAAACTCGTTTCCATAACTCCTCCTTCTGGATTAACAATTTATTTGTCATATTATTTTTCTGTTTCAAACAAAAATATACCCTCCTTAAGCCAGATATGCTGCTGCTACACTTATGGCATCAATTTCATGCCCTTTTCCCACTCTTCCTTATGGTTTCACCCACTAAATCAACTCCTCCTGCATCCTAATGGTTTGTAACATCATACATATGTTACATAGGGTCCATTCAATGAGAAACAACAAATACATTCATTGAATGGCCCATTATATCATTAAAAAGAACAAAATGGAGTTATTTCAATGCACCAAAATGACCACCTACAACAACTTTCAGAATCTGAAGCAAAATAGATTATAAAAGCATTCAATATAGATGAAAAATGATGTTATTATGCTCTTATATCATCCACAACTCTGTTCCAAATCCAAAACAATCAATAAAGCATTGAAAACAACAAGATTTGCAAGGAAAAACTTGAATTTTCACTCAATTTCTTAATATGTCCATACAGTCCGTACCATCTATACTTTTCCATCATTTCAAGGTGTATATAGCCTTCCCACAACTTCCCCAACTGATCCAAATCAGTTGGCTGGCTAACAAACACTAATTACATAGTTTTTCATGATTTCCCTCCAAAACCAAACTAACCGTTGGTATTTGAAAAATTAAACTAAAACTCTTTATTAAATATCTAAATCTAATCCCCCTTTATTTATAATGGATCCAAAATGGATCAAATTCCTTACTCAAAGGACTTATGTACTCCTAGGACCCCTACCAATCCTAGATCTATGAATTTCTTAATTTGGTCCTATAGTCCTATTAGGACCATTAAGACATTTTACAATTTTGTTCACATTATTACAATCAAATGCCATTATAGGCCTTAAAAAATTATAATTGAGTCCCTTGGACCCCTGAGAGATCCCACCATGCATCCTTAGTGTCATTATGGTCTTCATGTCTTTGGGTGCTCCTGCACCAAAATCTACGGGATAAAACTGAAGTAAAGCTTTAAAGCAATATTGGCTAGAATTGCGGATCACACCAAGAACAAGAAAGCCAAGAACTAAAAAATGGTGAAATCATGTCTATAAAGAGAAAAGATAATTCAGTATGAATTAGGGGTGGATAGAGAAGAAGGATGCTGGAGAGAAACTGGTGAAGAACAACTTCATACAATTATGATCAATCAAGTTGAGGAAAGAGCTAAGGAATTTCATGGACACCGAGCAACAGAGAAGCACAGCATCACCGACTAGAAAGAAGTGGAGAAAAGGTATTGAAAATATATATTGATAATAAAGGTATTATGAGCTTACAATACATCTAAAAATCTGCAAAGTATAGTTGTATATGTGAACAAATCATTTACTATTTCAGTTTAACCATTGAATCAGAAAGTCTCTTAACCGAGCAGGACTTAGCAATCCTTTCTATATTGAGATACATCCCAAGGAGTATCAAAAGGTTTGGTCATGAAGATAGCATGAGATGCCAGATACCACATGACAAACTACACTAGGTTTGGTCATAAAAGGTAGCATAGAGATGCCCAATATCAAGTGACAAACTATTCTATTTAAATCCTCTAACAAGGTCACACCTAATAGTGTGTTTTTAACCTTTAACAGGGTTGTCTCTTCACTAAGCTCACTTCAGAAGAGTGAAAATTTTGGGTTACCAGTCCCAAGTGATTTTTCCCTTAATAGGGTTTCCACGTTAAAAATCCATCTGTCAATGTGTTTATGAGTCATTACTTTAATGTTTTGCATTACACATAACTAATCTGGATTGATCGGTATACACTAAGTTATTTACTGCATTTCGATAAATAAAAGATTGCTAATCGATAAACAGTAAGAATAAGGTTTAACAGTGAACTCCAAGTAGTAGTGATTTGTTGAGATTATTTCAAGGCATTCATCTTGTAGGACTGGAGATAACTAGAAGTTTAATATTGTGGTACTAATTTTTTGGGTTAATTTATTGGAATATTTTTTAGGCCACTGATTTCCCCCCCCTCAGTTATTCTAACACTGAACCTCATTCCACCAAATTTTAGCATGACCTTTCATCTTGGCCTTTGTGATCCTAACCCTCTCAGGGTCTTCTACTTCTTCATACTCAAAATACTCGTCCATATCATTGATCCAATCAATCAACTCTTCTGGATTAAGATTTCTATAAAATGTAGAAACTTCAATCTTTGGTATCTTTTCAATCTTGGAAATGGCCCTTAAAAACCTAGCTCATTAGGAATTATGGTTTTTTCTTGTTCTTCTTTGAACCGTCCTTCATCTTTAGATTTATCCTCACTTTAATCTATTTCCCTAATATCGGCTCCTCTTTCAGTTATTACACTTGTCTCTAGAGGGCTCTAAAACCCTCTTCTATCACACCCACAACTCTTCCACCATTGTTCCTTCGTTGAGGTATTTTTTGCACTTATCTCTTAGATCCACAACCAAAGTCCTGGTTTAAACTTCATCACATTTGACAATTTTTCAACACACTCAGGAACTTCTACTCTAATATCACCTGATGAAGGGTACTCCCCTTATTCAACCAAACAAACACAACATAACAGGGAAATAAACAAAAAAATGCAAGAATAGAACAATGGCAAGAACATAAACACTTGTTTTCTATTATCTTCTATGAAATGAGATTACAATATTCATGAAAGTAACATGCTACAACCACATTGGCATTTTCATTACAATAATCTGCAAGACAAAGCCACAATCTACACTTCTGGAACCAAGACCTAATTGTGAGTGTGAAATTGTGTTAGATACCTGTAGCTGCAAACACACACATCAATGAACCATTACGGGGTCAGCTAGTTAGAAAATGACAAAATCAGAAGATTGAAATGCCCAAGGCTAACCAACATCGGCTCATTGCCTTCTAGTAGGCAGGAGTTTCAATCTTGCTCTCAGGTCATTGCAAGAAACAATGACTACACCAGATCCTAAATGAAGGATTTGAAAGCCAAATGAAATAATTATTCTATATGATATGCAAATTGAAATGTTTTTATTCTTTTCAAAGCCCAAATTGAAAGTTCTCTAAATTATGAAGTTTGCAATGAAACTAAAACAATTAACAAATCTAAGTAATTGAAATGAAGAATGCAAAATGCTTGAATGCTAAAAATAGTATAATAACGATAGCAAAAACTATGATCCTTTGTGAAGGAAATTAAGCTCTCTTTTATAGAAAATCTCTCCCAAAATCGACGGTCGAGATTAGAGGAAATGAGTGGCTCGGATTCGATTTGAAGAAGCACAATCCATGTGCAAGCAATTTGATTGGTTGAAAGATTTAGTCTTTTTGGAAACTTCCAAATTGAGTTTTCAGTTAACAACTTTGTTTTTAAAATGATAAATAGATAAGATTAAATTAATTGAATAAAACAATTTTGTTTCCAAAATGAGAAAATATAATAATAAATCAACTAAATAAAATAGATTTATTTCAATTCAAAAATTAGTTGATGACATCATATGCATTTTTAAAGATTTAATTGATTTTAAATGCACATTTTAATTCAAAAAACTATTGATGGTATCATATGCATTTTTAAAGATTTAATTGATTTTAAATGCACATTTTGTTTTTATTAATTAATTTAATTAATTTTTTATTTAATTGACAATTTAGTAATTTTATTTAATTAATATATTAGAATATCAATTAAATAATTAATTTAAGGTTTATTTGCCAATATATTGTATTTTTAGGAATTAATTAATTAATCAAGTACGATGATTAATTAGGTCCTAGGATTTAGGTTAGATTAGCTTGAAATTGATGATTTGCATGTTTGGTTTAGGACTTAGAAATATCAAGATTAGGGTTTCTTGATATGAGACTGAGATTAGGGGTCTAGGGTTTAGGTGACCACTTTAGGTCATTACATTTTCCCCTCTTTGAATTGATGTGCGATCAACGCATTGATTCAAAGACCTATTAGCGAGAAGACCCAGAATAGTTTGATTTGAAGCAATGAAACCATTCTTTTGAAGAAGAAGACCAACTTTGAGCTTGATTGGATGAAGATTGATCAAAAGATATGAACATAATACTTAGTTTGATTTGAAGCGATGAAACTGAACATCTGTCAAGAAATCTTAAACCTTTTGATTGGTTTGAACGAATAACCAATTTGATTTGAAGCAATGAAATTGATTACTATTAAGAGATTTGATTAGCAAGAAAATTGACTTGATTTGAAGCAATGAAGCTAATTTGATCAATGTATCTAGTTTCAATAATGAATAGCTCATATAAGACTGATCTTGTTTGGTTTCGAATGTGTTCACCACTGTATAAGACCATTGATTAGGTTTCCTTTGATTTTAAGATGATCTCAACTTGATTTGATGCGATGAAGCTGAGATGCCCCAAGTGATGGGGTTTTGATTGAGGATATGATCACTAGAATCTTGAAGTCCTGATCTTTCCCCCTCGGGAGCGAAATTGAAATATGGCTAGGTGCCCTAGTGATGAGAAGTAATTTGATTGATAGCAGGATGCAAGAAGAAGTTGATCTTATTAGAAATAGGTCCCAAGTTAGTAGGACAAAATCTATACTTGATGGGAGGTCATGGTGACCAAAAGTATGATACATGGATTGACTGGAAGAAAAGTACAAGAGATTTCCATTGGTTGGAGGCTAGAAGACTAATTGTGCAAGTGGTCAGCTGCAGTTGACTGAAAAAGTCAAATGTTAGATCTCAATTTTGATCCTAAAAATGGAATCAGGACAGTAAAATTAGCCAAGGGTGTCATTTTCACGCATTACTAACCACTTAACGAAAGGAATATTGATCGATAAGAACCTCATATACTTCACATTATAGATAGATATTGATATTATGCAGATTTCAACACCATGTAGATGCAGATGCAGATGCAAGACTAACATGAATGCAACCTAAGGTGTAGTCACTGAACCTTTAGCATTGAAAATTTTCATCATCAGGCATTTTTGGAACATCGAAGTCGATACAATCCTTACTGGTGCCACTACGACCATAAGAATATGAATATGACTTTCATCGGATAAGATATGAGAAACTAATGTAAGCATCGGGGCACAAAAGATGAGATGATCTGAACGTTATTCCTAGTTGATGTTGCAAGAGTACACTATTATAGAGGTATTCAAAGCCAAGATAACCATGAGTGTGATCATGCGTAAACAAGTAGAGAAATAATAGTCAAGGAAATAGTTCCGACCTCACCTTGGCATACAAATAAATAGGATCGAGGGATGTGAGGCTTTTATGCCTTAATGCAAGAGCTCTTACCACATACACCCTTTTTATTTGACATTGTTGGATCATTGGGACCACACCAACAAGTAGACAAAGAAAATATTAATGAAAAATCAATGAAAACATACAACATACAAAGAGAATTTCAACATACTTCAGCCAGTTCCAAAGTTTTTAGATGTGTACATATATGAGGTGTTGAGAAACACCATAGTGCTTGTGAGTGTGATGTGTTTGAGTGCTATTAATCTATTTTTTACGTTTATGGTATCTAATGTGTGTTAAGAAACACAAATGCATCCAAAGATAGTGTTAAGAAACACTTTTGATTAGGGTTTTGAGAAACACATGTTTGCATCAGCAGTAAGTTGTACTTCAGAAATGACAAGATTACTAACTTTGGTGTAATCCAAATATGCGATCAAATTGGGGACTCATGCCCCTAGTAGCAAACATAGATGACTGACTTGGCTCAAACTACCAGGACAAAGCTGATTCGATTGCCGCTAGACTATGACTCTGGATCGGTTTCAAACCAGGAGGGTTGTCAGAAGAACTAAAGTGTTAATTCTCAAGCAAGATCACATTGGTTTGCCCCCAATGTCTAGCAAGGTGTAGGAAATTGCAGATGAATTTGAAAGATGATGAATGAGATGGATAGACAATTATGGATGAAGAGGACAGTCTACTCAAGATTACCCAAGCTAGGGAAAAAAGAATATAGCAGTGTAGGCTCATGGAGCAGTGCTTAGTAGCAGATAGGATAATGACATGATGTCATGAAAAGCAGTGGACATGTCAAGAGACTTATAAAAACTTGTTTTTCAATTTTGATCAAGCCCAAGGGGTCAATTAGATAGAATAGGATATAGCTATGATAGTGCAATTAGGATAAGGGGTGATGAAGGTATAAGTGGATGTTTTGGGATTAGTGCAAATGATGTTTATAGATAGTGAGTATTGACTTGGGATAAGCGAGATCATGATAGGGTGTCATGGATGAGAGAAAGTGAATAAGTCAATGGAAAAGGATAATGGGTGTCAGGATACATAGTGTTTATGGATATGGTCAACCTTGTCAAGATCACCAGAAGGAAGATGGATGCTCATGGGCTAGCTAGCTATAAGATATGATGGATAAGATGACATGGAAGGAACTTGCTCCCAAGTGAAGAGTGCAAGTAGGAGGAATTACACATGACACATGTTTGCCAGGTTTTCATCATGGTACTTATCCAAGATGCCACAAGAAGTGGTTTTCACCATAGGACGGATTGATTTATCTTTAATTTTTATACCAAGGCGCCTATTTACCAGGTTTTCACCAAGGCACTTTTTTCTCATTTTTTTCTTTTTTTTGTACAATTTTATAACATTTGCTAACATTCTACTATGGTTTTCTAATATTTTCTAATGTATACTAGAAGTTACAATTTTCTAATTTTTTTAATGCATATTAGAAGTTACAATTTTCTAATATTTTCTATGTATACCAAGTTACAATTTTTTAATATTTTCTAATGTATATACTAAGTTACAATTTTATAATATTTTCTAATGTATACTAAGTTACAATTTTCTAACATTTGCTAACATATTCTAACATTTGTACTACGGTTTTTTAATGTTTTCTAACATTCTACTATGATTTTCTAAAAGTACTACTACAATTTTCTAACATATTATAACATTCTACTATGATTCTAACATACTATTATAATTTTCTAAGATATTCTAAAATTCAACTATGATTTTCTAACATTTCTACAAACTAAAAATTATTTAAAATAAATAACTAACTAAAATAAATATAAAACATATAATTTACAATAAAAAATGAGAAAAATGCATGTACCTGATACTACTAACAAACATAAGAAGTCAAAAAATCTCTAGAGGTACTGATGTCGTACTGGATGTCACTGGTTCACTCTAAGCTCTGGGACCACTAAATCTCCAACAATCAAAAGTAAAAATGAAATGGGTAGTTGGAAATTTATAAAAAAAATTAGCGAATAATGGCTTCGTGCGAAGGGGGGTTTCGTACAAAGTACCCTACGTGGGGTGCTTCGTGCAAAGACCCCACTTCATGTGAAGTACCTTATGTGGGGTACTTTGGGCTAAGCCAATTAACCCCTTTGCATGAAGAGGGTACTTCAAGCGAAGGCATCAAAAACAATTTTTTTGGGGAAGACCGATTTCCTTCATCCTGAAAAGTGGGACACACTATTGTGATTTCACCCAAATCTGACTGAAGATAGTGCTTGGAAAATTTTGACAAGTTTACCTTCTTTCATACTTTGATAATTAATGTAAATGTTAAGACAATGATATATTCTAAAATATGTATTTGTATGTAAAGGTCATGCTTTTAAGGACGAAAGCTAGTAGATAACAACATAATTTTTTTGGATGCTGGATCTCTAGATCTAGTGGTACTTTATATATCTTTGTATAATCAGTTGATGACTATCTCAATAAAAAATCCTTTATAAGAAATATCAGCTCTTTAAAATAGAATTGCCAATTGAATTATGTTGGGGTAAGGCATGCCTTCCGAAGGCGGGTATGTTTGCATGGGCTTCTATGCAATACATGATTATCACTATAGAATGGTTTTGGAAGATGAGGTACCAAGGACCTTCTAGATGCACCTTATGCAAAAAAGAAGAATCGGTGGATCATATCTTCTTCAACTATGAATTTTCTAACAAATGTTGGATATGGTTAATGAATAGGCTAAATTGGAAATCAACTCTTCCGAATATGATAATTAATCTATTTAAATTTTGGCCAAGAATGAAGAATAATGATTTGTATGAAAAATTATGGACCATGACCCCATCCCTCCTAATCTGGGAAGTTTGGAAAGAGAGAAATAGAAGGATTCTTAAATATTCAAAAATGGAGGCAAAGCAATTCATCAACAAGTTAGAAGCAATTATAGTAGAAGTAGTTAACAACAGGAATAGTGTGGGGATTCAAGGTCTGAGATTTTCAGAATGGGATGATAAAATGAGACACAACTAGACAGGACTCAAAATTCCTCCTCTGAATAATTTTGTTAAGAAATAATCGAAACAACTAAGAAAAGTGTATTTTTGGAAAGATCCCTTGGTTGGTTGGCATAAGTTGAACTTTGATGGAGCCTCAAGGGGAAACCCAGGTGTGGATGGTATTGGATGTTGTATTCATAATTGGGAAGGAGAATTAGTAGCAAGTATGGATCTCCCCATAGGGATGAAGTCCAACAATGTTGTGGAATTCATGACATTATTGGAAGGCTTAAAGCTTTGTAGAAGGCATGAAATAGATAAAGTGGAAGTAGAGGGAGACTCGTCCCTGGCAATGTTGCTATTAGGAAAGGGGAAACTTTGAATTGGCAGCTGGATGGGATGGTCAAACAAATTATGGGGATTCTAATTCTCTTTAATCACTTCACTATAAACCATGTCTTTAGGGAGGGTAGCGTGGTGGCAGACAAGCTTGCAAATTTAGGAGAGGATGGGGAAAATATAGGCATAGGATAATATGGAAATATCCCACTTTCCTAGAGGTAGAGTATGGTATAGTCTTCAATAAGAAAGGGGACATTGAATTTAGTCTTCCATCAAAGATATCATTAATTGATCTCCCCTGATCCACCCTATGGTGGAGGGGGGGGGGCCTCAAGATCATTATAAACAAATGTAAGGAGGTGAACTTCCAACAATGTGCGACAAGTACATAGGTGGAATTCATATCACCATATTGGTTGATTCTCTCGATATCCTCAGCTTTAATGTCATAAAGATCAGGTATATGAGTGTAATTGAGCTGAAATGTATCCCTCCATCTAATAACCTTATTTCTAGAATACATAATAAAACTTATACATATGAATCCCATAATATATCATACTAAGTAATACTCAGAAATCAATATAGCATTATAAGCTCCGCATTCATTAAATTATCCCTTTGGATCACATGTATATATTTAAACGAACAAATATATATTGAAAAATAAACAAAGATAAAGTATATAGAAATATATAAATATTCTTACTTATATAAGGATATATTTTATATATGAACTGACCTAATAATTTGTGCTTCCTAAATCTCAATCATGACAATGTTCGTGTATAATTATGAAAGAGTATAGGAGTATCCCTTACTTGGATATTGATCTTGTCAGTTTTTAGTGCATAAAAGATTAAAAAATATATGCTCTAATTCTTAAGATTTCTTTAGCCTTTAATAATGGGTACTAAACTTAAGACATGACGTGGGTGGGATACTAGAAGAAGTTTGGCAAGAGTGAGTAATCTTACTGATTATATTGAGGAAGGCTAATTAATAATTACTTACGAATTCATTGCAAAGGCCAACACTAAGATCAATAAATCCGACATGCATAAAGGGTTGTTAATTAGCTGGAAAATGCTTACCACGCTCATTTCATCAGAGAAAGAATTGGAGTCGGGGAGAAGATGGATACTCCAATTAAGATGAAACCTGGTAAGAGAGAAGTGTCATTTTGGAATAAAATAACAGAGTTGAAGTTGGGAAAGATGATGAAGGTGAAACACAACCTCATTTTTAGAGCGGTAATGAAGATTGTAGGTAAGGAATTTTTATTTCTTAAGGATCACCCCAAAATGAATATTGAAGTGATAGCTATGTTTGTAGCAACCCTACTTCATGTTGACAGGGATAAGGCGACCATTAGTGAATTATGCTTTAGCCTTTTTGAGAAATTCCTTCTAGAGGAATTAGAGATAGTCGTGGAAAACATTAACAACAACCTTTGCATTCCCAAGTGCAGTGACTACAGAGTTAGAGATCAACTAATCCAAGTATACCCCATTCTGATAATTACGAATCTTAGGGCATTTAAAAAAGGCTTCCAATAATTAAAAGGAATCAAATGTTTCTTCTAAGTGTTATGCAGGTAAGGGTATCCAAAGACTGGAAGGGCATGGACTAGTTTCTAAAGGTGGATAATGTAGACCACAGTGACGACATGGAAGAAGATGATAGATGGGATAAGGAAGAGCTAAAACCAAGGGGCAAGGAGATAGTTAAGAATACCTAGGGTTTCATCTAGGGTATAGTTGCATTATAATGATATAGACTCTATAACAAGATACGTAAATTTTGCTTCTATAGATATGGTAAAATGTCTATTTCACAGAACACTAGATTTAAAAGTATGGTTAATAATGTGATTCAAAGACATTGAACCATTGGAAACACTATACGGAAAATATTTAAAATCAATGACTTAAATATTAGAATTTAGGATAAATTTGGATATGGATGTCAAAGGTTTCTTTCATATCATCAGGTGGCTCTGTGGGTTTGTTATTCAGAGTAACCTAGCTTAATTTTGTCTCCTTAGACTGCCTATAAACATATTCAGCTATGTATACAAAAGGAACTTATAAAGATATGGATAGTTAGATATATTGGAGTAAGCAAATTTTTGTTTACATATTTGCTTAATTCACTTATATTTCCATATGGTCTAAATATTGAGGGAATGGACATTGTTGGAATCTTTAGCAAAGGAATATTAATGTAAAAGCTTCATGTCTACATATAAGTACCTAGATTAAAATCTCACATTGTATATTGAAGGTATATCCGGTTGGCTTCTTTAATGGATGTATGGTGTTGATTCCTTGTATGTCTTCATTTCTACATGGTATTGCATTCACAGGAAATGATATATTCATATAAGTGGATATGTATATGTGTGTGTGCACACACACACACACACACACACACACACACTTTTATTCATCTATAGTTTATGGTTAGTCCTACCTACGTGCAAACTTTTGTTCTATTTGATGGGTTAAGAGAAAGTGAAGATGGTTGTGATTGTATTTGAATATAATAAAATGGTATTACTGACTTCATGGTTTTCTATTGTGATTAAAGAGTAAGTAGAGGATAAATGTAGACTTGGATTCAATTATGACACTAATGATTATTGATTATGCCTGTACCAATTTTTTTCTACGCCTAAACCAGTTTCCACCCCGTGGATAGCCACTAAAGCCTTGATAATCTCTTGTTTAGTATTCAAAATGTAAAATGATATAGAATCCAAAATAAGAGATACTTAAGGCCTCCATGGTTTATGAAAGAAGGTATATTTCTATGATCTAAAACACCTATCATAGAGATAATTGTCTATGTTGGTATGGGGACCTTTTATACCGTGTTTGTGGAATTATCTTTAGAAGGCCTCCTTCTAGCCATCTGGTTTTGCTTTGCAATTAATCTAATTGTGGGACATACCACTTCTGGTAAACGACCTATAGACCTCTAATAGATATACATATATTAATGTATAAAGGTAAACATATTTAGGTATACATATATATAAATATATATTTTATGCATTTTGATTTGGATCTCTTTCATAAAACATAGATATATATTTGCATATATTTAGGCTTGTTTATAACTTATGGTTAACTATTGGTAAGTATTGGATGATGGTAGGAAGACTTATTGCTCTATGTGACCAGGTTAATAAGTGTTCTTTCATGGTTGTAAGCATAAGGTGAGTAATACGCTTAATAGAAGGCAAGATTGACTGGGGCTAACTCTAATGGTTATTTCCTTTTTCTGTTATCATGATAATTATGAAATCGACTGACCTTTGGACATGGATGCAGGCTTGATAAGAATGAAATACTAAGAAAAATTCTCTATTTTCTCTTCATCTCCATATTTATGATATATCTTATTTTAATTTAGGATCTTCTAGGTAGGAGTATTAGTTAGAAATGTCTGCTAACTCAATTAGTATTAGTGGTCACCTCTCTAAATATTTATTATCTATACTGAAACTTGTTTAGCTTAGCTTTTGCTAATAATAATAATAGCAAGCATGCATAGGAATGAATCAAGTCTTATTAAGGTTTTATTAGGATCTCCCAGGGGACAACCTACAAAAAATTCAATGGAAAGGAAATGAAGTCAAAAGCAATCGGATTCAGAGGATTAAACTACGCAAAAGAAACACCGTTTTATATCCCGATATCAATGTATCTGTTTATGTAAATGCTTTAGGAATCATAATGTAAATATGGGAGATATTGCTTTGGGGAATATCCTTATTGTATAGAGGAATCCCTCGTTCTCACATTCTAAAACCACATATCTAGGTGGTATATATAACTTTCTTTGATCAGGACTTCTAGTCCCAAGTGATATCGAAGGTTTTTCTTCCCTCCGTTCTTTTCCTCTAGTGCCCGCACTGAATAAAGGTGTAACTTAATATTATATTAATAAAAATTATTAAGGCCTCAACCAATTAACTATATAAAAAAAGATGCTTACACAAATATGTCTTTCCACATCTTTTACATAATTTTTTTAAAATATAGGTATGCTAGTTTATTTATTTTGTTGAGATTGATTTCTTTTATTATTTTTCCTTTTTAAGATATGTTAACATTTTGATCAATTAATTATCTAATTGATTTATTATGCTTTATTTTTATTTTTATTTTATTAGATTATAATAGATAAATAATTATTTAATTGAACACTTGTGAAGAAATAATTTACTTAAATTAATTATAAAATAAAATAACTAATCAATTTAATTTTAATTTAAAGTGGATTAAAAAATATTTTTGGAATAATAATGTAAGAGAAATTGGTATAATGAATATTTTTTTTTTTAGGCAAAAGTGGCCATAGCCACTAATTTTTTTATTATTTATATATTGTTTGTTTTATACAGGTTCAACAAGGACTCATGGAGGAAAGAAACTGTAAAAGAAAACCTCCACATCATCGCCCATAAAGAAATAAAATGCAGTGAGGTAGACCTTATAAAATAGGCCAAACCTAGATAACGTAAAAACTACTAGATATAGAAGTGGCCATGGAACATAATGCCAATTACAACAACAGCCACATAAATTCCCCACCCATGCCTAAAGATTAACCATCAGTTATCCAGGAGATACAAATTATCACACCCCTAAATCCCACAACATGAACCACCAAGAGAGATAGAAGAGAAGGAGAAGGAAGCTAATCCAACATTATAGAACTTAGAAAAGATGTTATCTCCAGAAGGAAGACAAGAAAATACATTCCTTCAAAGTCTAGAAAAGAAGAACATGTACGAACCAATCCAGAGCCCTGCATATACTCCTTCATAGCCAACTGGCAAGATCAATTAGTAGTGGTATAAAACTCAAATATAAAATATACAATCTCAGGATACATGAATGAGCATAATCTGAGAAAAGTGAAAGTGGAACCATGAAAATGATGTAGGATTTGAGAGATACAAATCCACAGAACCTGAATACACCTGCATGCAAATAACCTGTTACTGGAGAGAAGCTGAAAGGAGGAAAAAGTAGAACTCAGAAAGTACTCAAAATGTGAGAGTAAAATTATATTCTGAATTCATGAAAAAAGAATTACAAGGTTCAACCTATAAAGTGAACAAAACCCTAAAGCCTAAAAAAGCTAGGTTGCACATTAATAATTAATTATTAATGCACCTAAGAGAAAGCTTAAGCACTAAAGAGTAATAAATTAACTAATTAAATCAACATGATTTAATTAATAAGAAAACTAAGAATTACTCTAACAGCCCCCCTTAAGCTAAGCTTAGGGGGGAAGCTAACTTAGCACAACTATGAAAGCAGGAAATGGGTCCCGACAACAAGGCCTGATCAGGTACCTGATACAAGGAAATCTCTGTAAACCGGAGACAAAGGAGAAAAACTAGTGGGAAAAACCCCTCTCCAAAAAGAGATAGAAAGATGCAGAAAAGAAATGGCTCAAGAGACTCTCTCAAAACCATAAGTACAACCAACCCCCCATGAGAGAGGGAGGAGACACCAAAGCCCCCCATAAAGATAGAACCCCTATGGAAATGATCGAACCAATGGAACTCCAATGTGAAAGGAACAAAGGCACGGAACAACAAGGAAACCCCTGAATGAGAGGTAAAATTGGAAGGCCTAATTGATGCTCAAAGGAGAATGCATGATACTCCTATAATGAAATCTCCAATGAAGGTGGGCCAATAGATGGGCTGAATGTGACATCTGAGAGGAGATGAATGTCCTCAGATATGCCCTCAACAATAGGAGTATGTGGCTCGATGTAGGGAGAAACCAGAATAGGTACTGCTCAAGAGGAATCATACTGAACAGATGCAAACTCAACAGGAGGAGGAGGTGTAGGAGCCACAACACTGATCTCGGGAACAACACATAAGTTCATGTCACTCAAATTCTCCTCAATAAGCACTTGTGAAGCAGGAGAGATATTCTCCGACAATGGAGATGGTGGACTAAAATGAGAGAAGGAGTACAAGTGAGTGGCATGATCAATTGTCCTTGTGGAAACAATATTTCCTATTGTACTATCTCTGATGTGCACTGAATTTGGAGTGAACTCAATTGTCTTCCTTGTCCCACTGTGGGTAATCTGATAAATAGAGAGAAGGTGAGAGGGAAAGGATGGAACACAAAGTACATCATGGAATGTACCATCATCAATTTCAATAGAACCCTTCCCACATACAATCATAATAATTTTAATCCCCATCAGAATGTGTGGGGTAGGTGAAGCCTCAAAAGATGAGAATAAACCCTGAGAAGACGCCATATGGTGTGAAGCACCTGAATCTAGTAGCCATCTAGAAGAGGGAGCAATAGCATATGCACATAATGCATGACCCTTTGTGTTGTCGGACCCATCTGCCTGAGAAGATGATGAAGAAGACCAGTGAGAAGAGGAAGAAGGAATAACAATCTTGCTCTTGTGATGAAGAGCTATCAAATCATAAATCTGTTGGGCATATCCATCTACCTTCTTCTGAAAGCACTGAGACTCATCATGATTGGGCTTATTACAATAAGCAAACTTAGGTTTTTCGGTCTTCGATTTCCCCTTATTTGGAGGAGGTGGGCCAGAGGAATGCTGAGAAGGAGAATCCTTCCAAAACTCTGTGGTTGGTGATACCTGTTTCTACTCTGGTTTCCATGAGGATGGATGAGCAACCAAAGCATGGCTCATAGAGCCAGAAGTGTCATCCAACTGTTGAAGCTTTGACTTCTCTCAAGTCAACCAATCACAAAAGGTCGCAAAGGAAGGCATAATGTGCCTAGGACCCAAAGCATCCATAGTGGAATAGAAAGTGGAGGAGAATATTTGAAACTATCCCTAAAGCTTTGAGAGTATCTGGAAGATACACTCATTATCTGATTTGGTCTTCCCATATCCTTGTAAAATTGAACAGAGAGAATTAAACTTCATCAAGAAGTCCTCAATGGTAGAAAAACTGTCAGGAGACAGTGACGTCAACTCTACATCAAGCTGTAGTTCCTAGAGCTCATTCACTATGCCAAATAGTTCTGCAAAATTTCCCTAGATGGCCTGAGGAGTGTGCAAATTCTCCAAATGAAATAGGAGACTGTCAGAGATATTCAGTGCAATTAAGCCCATGGATTCATCCATCTTGTTCCTATGCTAAAGAATCTCAAACAGATGCTACAAAACATGTTGATTCTCATCGAGATAGGACCATAGGCCCTATGACATGAGCAATCTGGTCATGTGCGCTTTCTAGGTATGATAGTTATGCAACGTTAGTCGGTCAACGAAAGGGTCTGACATTGAGAGAAAGAAGACGGAAGCAGAAGGGTCTTTCTGAAGTAAATGATAGAAAGGAAAATGCACCCCCCACAATGTATTAAACTATCCCCCATACACCAAAAGATAACTTAGAGAGCACAAAAAACAAGAAGAAAACTTGGTGACCTAGTGCAGTGAGGAGAGAAACTGAAGCCGCAACTTTGATGTTGAAAACAAGAACTGAAATGGCCAAATTTGCACACAAAACCCACATGGTGGTCTCCGGCTCGGAAAGATCTTTCTGACGATATCTTGTTTTCTAAAAAATGATATCGTATGCTCAAGTTATGGCCAAAAAACCAACATGACCTCTAAAAAGAAGCTCTCTGGAAAAAACTAGTCATTAGAAAAAAATTGACGTTCAAATGACCGTTGCCAGACATGGAAAAAAATTTGACGGTTATATGACCATCACCAGGCCGTCGTTGACATCACTGTCAGAAAAATAATTCGAGGGCCGGAAAAAATCTCGGTCACCTGCTGAAAAGGTGACGTCAGCAGAGGTTGGCGGCCTGGTGGCGCAGTGGTGACGCGGCCGCTCCTGGGTGGCGCTGGACAGTTGCGGCTGGGCGCAGGCGGCGTGCGGGTGGCGCTGCCAGTGGGAAAAAAAATCAATACTTTTTGTTTTTTTGTTTTTTTTTTCTATTTTTTTTTTGAATATTTAGCCTCAAAAAGCATGCTTGGAGGCCAATTTTTTTTTCAGAGGTCACGGAGGCCAAAATGAACAAAATTTATATGAAAACGTAGTTTCCCGGGCCTTCTGAGCGAGATGATGAAGTCTATTTGTGCTCAAAATGCACCAAAAAAATTTGTCACTTTAAGATTGAAGAAGAAACCCCAAAAAAGTTGAGATTTTCACCTTCAAATCATGCTTCAAAGACACTAGACCAGGAAGAAGCACTAAAAATTTGATACCATGTAGGATTTGAGAGATACAAATCTACAGAACCCGAATAGATCTACATGCAAATAGCCTGTTACAGGAGAGAAGCTAAAAGGAGGAAAAATAAGAACTCAGAAAGTACTCAAAATCTGAGAGCAAAATTATATTTTGAATTCATGAAAAAAGAATTACAAGGTTCAACCTATAAAAGTGAACAAAACCCTAAAGCCTAAAAAAGCTAGGTTGCACATTAATAATTAATAAAAGAATCAATTATTAATGCACCTAAGAGAAAGCTTAAGCACTAAAGAGTAATAACTTAACTAACTAAATCAACATGATTTAATTAATAAGCAAACTAATGATTACTCTAACAAATGAGAGCTACAGAAAAATATAGCAACAATAGTAATTACACGTAATTGAGACAATTAAGTCAAATGTGAAAGAAAACACTCATCCACCTCCTGAAACGGAATGAGATCATCAATAGCCTTATTTGCCAAAAAATATGTAACCATATTTGCTTCTCTAAAGCAATGAGTCAATTCAAAATTTTGAAGGGTTTCCAGTTTGCTACGAACCAAATCTAGCCTATATCTTAATTTCCACGAGGAACCAAATCTAGCCTATATCTTAATTTCCACGAGGAAGTCTTTCTAGAGGAGACGATGTCGTGAATCACCATTGAGTCACCCTTGATAATGAGTAAATGTTGTTATACTACTAAACAATTATTCCAAAGACTAAAGTAAAAAAACTTCATATATAATTTAGGCAAAGTACTAATAATAGAAAAGACTATGAAATTTGTTAAAAAATGTAAAAATTGCCTAAATATTTGCATATTGGTAGTAGATATGTAAAATCAGGTCTATAGGATCTCATTGATTTCCAATCAAATAGTCACAAATTATCTTTGTCACTTAAAAAATTTAAGAAATATACAATTTCACTATAAAAAAATCAATTTTATAATAAATTATAAAATAAATTCCAATTAATAAATTATAATAGTTTTAATAATAAAATAGTTACTTCCTGTATCTTTACACATCTTCAAAATCTTATTTTCACTCACTCTTATATTTGTCATATTAGATATATACACAATCAAATTTCTATCAATTAAAGGAGTGTGGAAAACTAATAAACTTGATATTATATATGTGCTAAAAAAAAATATAAAACAATTTACTAGAAAGAGAAAGAGTGATAATAGAGAAAGGGGCATAATTACTTTCACATTTCAATTACCATTAATTGAATTTGCCAATTACTTTAATTATTCCAATTTACTATTCTTAACTTTTATTAAATCATTTAAACTAAGATGAATTCTTTTCATGAATGAATGTTGTAAGTGCCTAGACAATCATTCCAATTTACTATTCTTAACTATTAAAAACTTACTCTAAATTTATTTATTTCATTCACCTAATTAATTTAATTGTACACTTATATTTGTCATGTTAGGTCTATGCAAAAAAGCTATATAAAGCAATTTACTAGAAAGAAAAAAAAACTTTGAACCCTTCATCTAACATATAAAAAAACTTTGAACCCTTCATCTAACATATATAGTGTCTTAACTTTTAGATAATAGGAAAAGAGGTCCAATTATCCTTAGGTTAATTAATTTACTATTCATAATCTAGTTAATTTACTATTGGTAACTATTATCAATTCCATCTTAACTAATTTATCTCATTCATTTAATTATCATTTAAAAATATTTTCACTCATTCTTTATTTGTCATGTTAGATCTATGCTAAAAAGCATAAAGCAATTTAAAAAAAGAGAGAAAGGCAAGGTAAACCCTTCACCTAAAATATATAGTCTTTTATCTTGTAGATAATACAAAAGGGGAGCAATTCAATTCATGTTTCAATTAGGTTCATTGAATTTTGCAAGATTAAAAGACCACTAAAAAACATCTTGTAGACCATTAGCCGTCCATTGATATACTTAATAGTACGCTAATAAGTGAATGTTGTTAAATTCCCTAACTTAAATGTGAAAAAATCCTCAAATTACCATTTATTAGTGAATGTTGTAAGTGCCTAGACAATTATTCCCTAACCTAAATATAAAAAAACCCCTTACATTACCTTCCTTGAATTTCCCTAATAAGTGGATGTAAACAATTATTCTCTAGCTTAAATGTAAAAAACATGTTCCTTGAATTTCCCTAATAAGTGGATGTTGTAAGTGCCGAGACAATTTTTCTCTAGCTTAAATGTAAAAAAACACTTCAAATTACCATTAGTTCACTATGAGTGAATGTTGTTAAGTGCCTAGACAATTATTCCCTAATCTAAATGTCAAAAAACCCCTCACATTAGGGTTCCTTGAATTGCTAATAAATGAATGTTGTTAAGTGCCAAGACAATTATTCCTAAGATAAATGTAAAAAAAAATCACCAAATTACGATTAGTTGGTGATGAGTGAATGTTGTTAGTGTTGTTAAGTGTCTACACAATTATTCCCTAACCTAAATGTCAACAAAACCCTCACATTACGTTCCTTAAATTTTGGTGGTTAAAAATCTACTAAAAAATCATCTAATAGACCAATAGCTACCCATTAATATACCTAGTAATTTACTACTTAAGTATAAGTTAGAGACTTCCCACATGAGAGGTTGATTGAAGGGAAAGTATGGATGATAAATAAAGAGAGACAAGAGGGGATAAGTTCTTGAAATAACTGGTGAGCATTTAGGGTAAGGCGACAGCTTATTATTGTACCCACTCTTACAATCCTAAAAGCGACAGAGCCCCTCAATTTCTACGTATTTGTTTAATATTAACATAATATAATATAATATAATATTATTATTACGAGGGTGGTGGACGTAGCAATGCAGGTTCTTTCTTTCGCGTAATATGCGTGTAAACAATGCAAAACAAGGGCAGAGAGGAGTGGGACCCACCGTGATCTTCAGCTATGTGTGTGCCGAAACTGAAGGGCATGATAGATACACATTGCATATACACCATGTGTATACACACTGCGTATCCACCCTGGCTAATTTTATCGGGACGTTGATTCTTCGCTATCCGTCTTTCAACGCTCGCTAACGGCCCCGCTGTAATCTCCGACGCCAGTTGCCTAAATTAAAGTAAAGTTTGTGTTGAATTAGCCTAATTAATTAGGATTAGTTATGGTCTTTAATTCGTTTTCTTGGGATCGTACGGCCCGTCCTTGTTCCCAGAATCGCGGAGAACGTGGGCGCCGTCCGATCCGGCACATAAGTAGAGGCCTGGTTGTTTGCCTGGCTGCTTGCTTACCTGGCGGCACTCTTTCGCTGCAGTAGCTGCAGCGCTTTCTTTTTCGAAACAGGTTTGTGGGTGTGAGTGTGTATATATGTTTTTGCTATTGTGAGTATATGTCATTCGCTGTGTATATGTCTGGATATCATCAGCATGTGAATGGAAGGCGGAGGAATCTTGTCATAGAAGAGATATAGTCTGTAGATATAGATATATATTTATATATTCAGTATTCAGTTTGGTTGTTTGTTTGTTTGTTTGCTTGCTTCTGTGGGTGGCGGCGGCGGTGGGGGGAATCGAACCCGCGACCAGCATGAGACCTAAGAACAGAAACAGAGTGATAATTAAATTGAGTTGTATATAGCTGTAAATTTGATCTAAGCTGTATTGGGTGAGGTTGGGGAGGTTTGTAGCAGAGGAATGGCCATGGCTCAGCAGCAGCAGCAGCATCAGCAACCGGCTCAGCCGGTTGGCTTGACCGGGACTGGATGCAGCAGCATTGGGGGTAGCAGTAGTACAAGCAGTAGTGCTAATAGCACGCCTGCGAATCATCAGGGAGGGGATACAACTTTGACAAAGATCTTTGTTGGGGGCCTGGCATGGGAGACCAAGAGAGAGACCATGAAGAAGTACTTTGAGCAGTTTGGGGATATACAGGAGGCTGTTGTTATCATGGACAAGAACACAGGGAGGTCCAAGGGATATGGTTTTGTAAGTTTTTTTAAACTTTTTCTTGAGTTCTCTTTGAACACCCATCTGTGAATAGAGGAAAACGGAGATTGTTTTGGATGATCTTGTCCTTGAATGAAAGAATAGATGTATGCATTCTTTTGATTTTTTGTTTCTTACACAAAGGAAAAAGGGACTGCCCTGGATGATCTTCTCTGTCAATGAATAGGTATCTCATGTTTTTGGGTGTGTGAGGAATGATTGAGATATAGTTCTTCTGATTTGTTGCTTCCGGATGCGATGCAGAATAGTGGATGATTGTTTTTTTACCAATTTTTCGAAGATCTTGTCTATGAATGAGCAAAGCAAGAAGATGTGATTTTTTGATGATCTTGTTTGTGAATGAATTAATTGGTATTTGCATTTTTTGCTACCCATTTTTGAAGGCAAGAACAGACTCCTTCGGATGATCTTGTCTGCAAATGAAAGAATGAATATACGCATTAGTCTGATTAATTTTGCTTATCTGTTTGTTTGATAGAGGGGAAAACAGAGCTTTTTTGGGATGATATGTATTTGAATGGATCAATAGTTATTTGTCTTTTTCCCATTACTTGTTCTGTAATAAAAGAAAAATAGAGATATTTTGAATGGTCTTGTCTGTAAATGAATGAATACATGCATGCATTTTTCTCTGCACCATTTTTGAATAAAAGAAGAAAGAGTGATTGGATGGCTTGGCAATGAAAGAATGAATAGACATATATCATTCCTTCTTTACCCTTTTTGAATGGAAAGAAGTTAAGAACAGTTGCCTGCTTTGGATGATATTACCTGTGAACAAATAGTTTTATCTATTCATTTATGCTTGTGAGTGTGCGGGTTGTGATTGAGTTTTGCCTATTTTGATATCAAGCTTGTAGAGAAGGTGGTGAATGGTGAATGAATTTTTCTACCTTTATTTGAATAAGGATAACTGAGGTGGGGTTTGATTGAACATACCTTTCAATGAATAAGTGGGTATATATGCATTATTTTGCCCTTACACATGTTTAAATGACAGATGATAGACTGGTTTTCCTTAAATTGTCTGTGCATGAATGAATATATCTCTGCATTTATGGTGATGGGTGTGTTTTTGAAGGTTGGTATTGGTATTTAGGTTTGCTGGTTTTGGAAAAGATTTTGAACGAAAGATGAATTTTATTAAGCTTCTGGTTTGTTTTTCTTACCCAAATTTGAAAATAGGAAAAACTGGGCAATTTTCAATGGTCTTGTCTGTCAATGAATAATACTAACAGATATATGCTTTTCGATGTTTGTGGACATGTTGTTGGGGATGTGCTATGGCTATTCTGATTTGTTGGTTGTGCAAGGGGTGGTGAATAGCATACCAATTTAGTTTGATAGGCTGGTTGTGGAGGTCCCTGAATATTGGATGCACTTTTTTCCTACCCATTTTTGATGACCCTTTATGTGAATTAATGCATGTGTATGCATTGATGATCTTGAATGTGTGGGGGTTCTTAATTGCTGTTCTGATTTTCTGATGGTGGAGGGGGTGGTGAATAGGCAAGAAATGAATGTTTAGTATTCACTGGTTTTCACATCGCCAAAATCAAGGATGCAGATTTATTTTCATAAATGTGGAGTAAGGTACCATTGCTCAAGTTTTTCTTTGAACAATTGGTTTTGTTTGTAGAATTGGATATGTGGTTGGGGATTGTAGCATAGTAATTCTGCTTTGGTGCTGGCGAATGGTAGAGAAATTTAAATGTGACTCAATATTAACAAATCAAGCGTGCAAGTTTGTTCCCACAGATGTGGCTCTCAAATATGGACAAATTTGGCACTGTTGATTTGAGCTTTCCTAGGAGGCTAGGTGAAATTCTATGTCAATGTTTGTTATTTCAGGATTAGGTTATAACTTTTTATGGCATTTGTGCAGGTAACTTTCCGTGAGCAGGAGGCAGCAAGGAGAGCATGTGTAGATCCAACACCTGTGATTGATGGAAGACGAGCTAATTGCAATCTTGCTTCAATGGGTGCCACACGGACTAGGCCTTCTCCTCCCCAGCATGGTAGGCTGTTGCTTTTCCTCACATGTTTTATTTGTTGAGAAATATTTTTAAAAGATTGGACTGAAGATATGATGATCAAGCATGCTTAACCTCAGAAAACTTGGTGGACGTTATTACAAAAAATGCAAAATTTGATGCAGGAGCACTGTGTATATTTTTATTGGTGCATCACAGACAACATTATTAATGGGTTCTCAGCCTTGAATGCTGTTGAAACTGATTTTAGCATATTACTCTCATTGGCTGTGATGAGTTGGTGCATTTTTCTTGTGCTCTTTGTCTTCTTTTACTCATATATGATTTTAACTGTTTTATTACTTTTCTCTGGCTCTTGATTTGCATCTCTGAACAATTCATTTCCTGCTTTTACATAGATGTATTAGGGAACTCCTATTGGGTTCTTGGATCATTTACTTACTTTTCAGTCCTGTTCGCCAAATTTGGCCACTACTAGGTGTTGATATTTAAATCAATTGATTGAATTTTCCTTAATACTAATAGTAATGTCCTTTGTCTATATCTTTCAACTGAGGGAAATGAAGCTACTTGTTGCACATAAATGCTGCAGAACTCACAAATGGATGATAAAAATAAAATATGGTAGATAGTGGGCTATATAATGGTTGGGGAGATGGTCACCTGATTGAAGTTGGCAAATTCTAGAATGATTGATGTTTGTGGTAAAGATGTCCCCTCCATGTTAGAAAGTTATTAATCTCCTGAATTATGTCACAGCATCGAGATCCTTGAGCCTGTGATCTTTAATTCCAATACATTAGTCATCTTGGTATTGGTATGTTTCTACGCCGTAGTAAAGAATGCCCCTATCTATACAGGGATTAAACCACAACAAATTTTAACTAAACCACAATAAAGACATGAAATCTATCTCTATATGGCATCATAAATGATCCTGGCATTTAAATGAGATGGAAATGGATGGATCCACATATATGAAGCTTCATATGGTTGGTTTACAACTTATTTTTCTCTTCTTTTGTTTTGTTAATGGTAGTTTGGTTATGAACAACACTTGTAGGAATTTATGTTCTTTTGGTCTTTCCCATCCAAAAGAGAGCACATATCGATATGTATAGACTAAATCTTGAGAGTGTAATTTGTTGGAACACTTCTCAAGAATCTTGGTTTGAATTGAATTTGATCAAATGAAAAGATGCATGTTTTCATGAGTAGATTCAATAAGGATAGTTGATGCCCTTCCTCTGCATTCAGAAAAAAAAATGCCCGTCAAGTATACAAATGAATGCTTTGTTATTGATTCTAGGAGATTTTCCAAATTTTTTGTAAACAAAAGGCCATTGTATATTGTTTTCTATCTAACCATTTGGTGATTTTAAAATTACAACAAAGGCACCATGTTGCATTGCTGAAGGGTTGACTCCAGGGTGTTCTATATAAGGCTTTATATTAGATTATCATTAAATTGAAGGATGATGGTTACACAATACCTCTTGCTCAGCACGAGTTTGTGTGCTAACTTCTTGGCTGAATCAGGTGGTAGTTGCCAGCTAGTCCTCAGCTTAAAAGACTGCCGATGCAGTGCTTATTTCTACAGGTAAAATGAAATGTCCCTTTCAGAGCTGAAAGCATAACATTAGAACTCAACTAGTTCATGATCTTTTCTGCCTCAGATGATCATTAGCATGTGGTTTTATCCTACCTGTTTTCCTCAACTGCTGAGTTTAGGATCCTATACTGGGGTGTTACAATTTACAGATAACTATTGTGCATGGAGCAGGGAATCCTTTTCAAAATTCATTTTATTTGAAGTTTTGAACCAGTTTTAGGTACTTATAGGGGAATTACATATTGTTTGGAGTTTGAAACAGTATGTCCTATTTGAAGTTTGAAACAGCCTGTACAGGTAAGGATTATTGGGTTATTCGATTCTTGCTATTTGTTGGCCCTGTGGTTATGGCAATATCTGGCAACTGGAAATCAAAATGTGTTTGCTAGATAGCTTTATTAATATGCATTTTATTTTTTGGGTTGTCTTCTTACATGTTTGACGCATCATGCAGGCAATCGATTCAGATCAGCTGGCCACTTTCCTGTAGGTTCTCAAGGAATGCCTACTTATAACAGTGGTTTGGCGTTTCCTCAGCCCAGTCCCTTTCCATATCAGCAAGGCTACCACTATTCTCCATTTGGGTGCGTCGTAAGGTCACTAAATTTAATGTCCATACATTTCCAGTTTTGTTCTTGGAGGGATTTGATTTTCTTGGAATCTGCTGTCCTGCTTGTGGTTTTTGTTTAATTGAAGGTCTAGTTACAAACTCTGACTGCAATTTAATCACAAGAATAGATGCCTTGTTGAAACTTTCATAGCTTATGTAGAATGAGGTCATATATTCTGTTTTTATAGATATTGTATCCACTTGTTGGCAGGTATGCCGCATATCCACCAGACTTCAATTTTGCCCAGGTATTATTGGCAATGCAAGATGCATTGTTGTTTACATTTTTAGTATTGGGTTACATTGTTCCCTTTTAAACTTTGTATGAAGTTGTGAACAATAAAAAATTGCCTTTATATGAAAATCATTAGGTTGTAGCTAAAGGTTGGCATGTATAGATGCTTTATATGGGATGCTTTATCTTCTAATGCCTATATCTTCACTAATTGTTGCAGGGATTTTATAATCCATATGCAGCAGCGCAGTTTCCACAAGTATATGCTGGACCGGCAGCAACAATGTACCCACAAGCACAAGTAACACAAGGTGCAGCTGGTTACCCTACCTCACCAGGATATAATATGCAAGGCCCACACATTGTTCAGTATAGCAGCTCCGGAATGATGGCAACAACTACTGTATCGCCGCAGTATGGGGGTGGAGCATCTGTTCCAAGTGGTGTTCAAACCTCTGGTATGTCTCACTTCCTCAGTTATGGTTATACTAATTACTTGAACTATCTTGGTTTTGTATAAGATGCAAAGGATTAAGTTTCTCCTTCCTTCAAATGTAGGAACAGTACTAACAGGTGCAAATTCTGTCTCAGCAAACCGAAGCCCAGGACAAATTCAACCATATGCAGCTGTAGCAGCTCCTGAACAAACTGCTACATGACATTTCTAATGGCAAGACTTGGAACAGGGTAACGTGAGAAGGCACACTAGTGCAATCTGGGATAAGTTGACTACAAACTTTAGTCAATTCTTTATGATCATCATTAAAAACGAAAGGAGCATTTGGCTAACTTGTATTGATGAATATTTGTTCGGTTAGTTTTGATCCTTCTGCTAAAGTCCCCAATCTTTATTCTTTCATATTAAACATTTGCAGTGAAGAACTAACTTATCGGATGCTGATATTACTTGAAAGAAATGGCCTCGAAAGAATTATTTACAAAGAAAAAATTCAACAATGTAACTGGAATATACAAGACAGGGAAAACTTTGTAAATTTGCAATGTTCTGACATTAGTTCACAATGATGTTGAAGCTCAGATTAAGTTCATTTATGCATCAAAACCTTTTGTTGAAAATGCCACTTGCAGTTGATTGTAACACTTTATGATTGTATCATGTGAAACTCTCATTCAACTTACATCTGTCTGGTTCAATTATAGATAGAGCCTCTAAAGAGTATTGACAAAATAACTTGCATGATAATTAAATGATTGGTGTGATTGGGCGTAGGGACTCGAGCGTATGGCTCCTCAACTACTGTTTTAGGGCGTGGATGATACTTGGAGCTTTGATTCTTCAATTAGATTATGATAAAAAATGGATATCCTGGGAAGAACATCCTTAGTATTTTAAAAATTGAATTTGAGCACATATGCAAGACAACATTGAAGACAAAATGGAAATTGAAATTGGATATTTTGGGAAGAACATCCTTACTCCATGTCTTTATGCGGCTGCTTAAGTGCATTTTCTGCTTAAATTTAAGCACTTGAAGTGTCCCCATGTAAAATTTCAATCATAGGAAAAGGGTAAATCAGAATCTTTCCCTATTTTAGTGGGGCAGCTAAAGTTTAGGAATTGAATTTAAGTTTTGGATAAAAAGGAGAGGATAGAAATAAGCAGCACCTGCTTATTGAAAAAATGTTAGGTGGCTCCACATATTTCTTTCCCTCTTTTTTTCTCTCTATTTTTTCTCTAAATTTTATAATTAATAATTTTATTCAAACCTGCTATTTATGATGGCTGCTAAAAAATAAGGAGTAAAATATAATAATCATGATGCCACTAGCTCCACAATTTGCTCCTAATATATTTGAACAGTGGCTGCTAGCCAAAATAAGCAGCGTCATGAGAACCTGCCCTTAATATTTTAAAAAGAATTTGAGCACATATGCAAGACAACATTGAAGACAAAATGGAAATTGAAAATGGATATCCTGGGAAGAACATCCTTAGGTAATTTAAAAATGGATACCAAATCAGTATTGACGACATGCAAAGACAGCATTGAAGACAAGGTTAGTATTTATGCTTGGCATATCTGTATGGGCTAAGCCATGAGCCAACAACATTCAGATGGAATGAATGACGTGCTTTATGACTATTCTTGCTTTAAAAACACGGGAAAAGAATAAGTCATATCTTTAACATGTATTGATCATCATGGTATTGCTCCTATGATTTTACCAACATTTTTCTTGTTCACAATGACTTTAGCTATGATTTTGTTTTTTTCCATAAGAATGATTTAGAGAGCTTTATGGAATTTTAGTTAGTTTTTATATTTGTGTTTTGGAATACAAATATTTGGATGGAGGAAAAAAATAAATGGCATACCAATCTGACTATACGTATAATGCGAATTAATAAAGATGTGGTAACAAGAAAATATAATAAGATAAAACTTGGTAAAAAGATCATTCTCAAGAGAACGGGGTTCTATATGTTAGACAATATTAAACAAAAGGGAAAAATTAAAGACCAGATAATAAAGGAGAAAAAAAAAAAAAAGTCAAAAAGGGAAATGTCTAGAGAAAATAGATTAAAAAGATAGTTGCCAAAGGAACAGTGACTCCTTATGTCTTTTATGCACAATTTCCCTGATTACAAGTAGGGATTTCATTGGCATACTTCTTCCTTGGCATACATCAATATCATGTTCAATCATTTCATTAGTTTTGGGGCGATATGGTGACATAAAATGTTTTTCTTGGTTAAGGTCAATTAAATATAGTAAATGACATTCTTACAAATAAAATGTGGTTGTTTATGTTTTGCAACAATAAAAAGTAGTAGTAGTAGTAGTTCTGTATTACAATGTTTGGTAAATGTAAATTTTATCTAGTAAATTATATAGTTTGGGGTAGCAATATTATATTTAAGGTTACTTATATGTGCAAGAAGGTTTGTTTGTCCAATAAAATCTCTAGCATGTTTTGAAAAGGCTCTTGCATTAAAAGTGACAAAGGGGCATCTCATCTCTTATTTTAGACTTTCTCATTCTTTGATATATGCCTCAAATGTATGCAAATTAACTTTCTCCCTATTTGACATATATCTCAAATGTACACTAATTCTTACATGTCCTTTTTTAGGTTGGATACCCATAACACTACTTATAATGAGTTTTATATATTAGAATATACTTATGCAAATATAACTTTAAAGAGTAATAGTTTGACCAATCATTACAAAACATGAACTTTGAAGGAGTTAAAAATGACAAATATGATGAACACTACAAAATCAATACACAGTTTAAATACCTCAATCATTTCACTAGTTGAAGGTTGACATGGTGTCCTTTTATTGTGTTGTTGTAATGTCCCCATTTTGAGCGAGCTTTAAAGTTAGTGGATTTAGCCTATCATTGGGTCCTTGTAGGCTAATACTGGTGATTTGGGGACCCTATTGTGGGCTGTGGCTCCATTTTGAGGGACTTACTATATATAGTAAGTCAAAAGTTAGTTCCATGGAGCTCAAATAATTTAGAGGAGTTATATGGTGCTCTCAGATTTTATTTTCGGCTTTTTGGTTTGGGCTCCAAGATTCTTGGAGGGAGCTTCTATTTTTAGTAAGTCACCCGTCAGGTTCATTCATCATATTTCATCATCAGGATCACTCCTGTGCTGTCAGATTTTGATTCTGATGCTTCCTCAGTTGTTTTCTCAAGACGAGTGAATTATGTTTATTATTTAATTAAATTGGCTAAGGTTGCTATTTTTATTGAGATTTTATTTTGGGCATCTTAGCGTTATAGCTCGTTGGAACCAGGTTGAGAAGTTTTAAATCATGTGCACATAAAGCAGTCTTTATGTAAGTGAAATGTGTGATTAAGAAGCTACAGTTTGATATCTTGTGGAGATTATAAAAGACATGGAGAAGAAATCGAATGCATTATTGGTTATGCCATTCATTCATTCATGAAAAAATATGGTTCGAGTTTGGGAGAAATTCAAGGGTTTGATTATTTGTTCTTTATAGTAATCAACACCTTGAGTTGGTGAAATATTCCAGCGAATTGTGCATCATCTTCGGCTACATTAAGTGGTTGAGAGTGTGATTAATGAGGAGTGAATTTGTATTGCGTAAGGATTTGATATCAGCTCATTGTTGGGAGTGGACAATTATTATTGGCAGCCGTCCTCTCTTCTTCAGCCGTGACCAGTCAATTTAGCAGCTGCTATCACTTGTTGGGGTTGCGACCAGTTAGTATGAAAGCGTGGAGAGCATTTATAGGTTTTTATTTTAATTTAATGATTTCTTTCATGAATGTAATTGTTACATATTGCAAAGACTTTTCAATTAGAGTGGAAAGGTGAATTATAGTTTTCAAATGGAATATGTATAGCTATTTGAGTTAAGTTGTTTGTGATGCATTTCAATTATTTGGAAAACACAAGAAACTATATATGTATTGCTGAAAAAATGAAAAGAAATCAGAATTCTAGACTTACGAATTTCTTGCAGTCAAATTGAGGATTAGAGCTAGGCAGACTCTTTACAGTGGTATCAGAGCAGTTTTCCTGCCATCATGTGGGGGTGGAATTTATTGGGCTTACTTGTTTGACTTGAGTGATCGACACTCTTGCTTTAATTGCAGTCATGGACAGATACAAGAAATATGGAAAACATGGAAACCAATTAGACAGTTTATCTGAGTTAAGAAACCAAAAAAATGCCTTAGGGATATGGAGAAATGAAGGCAAACACTGGAAAGATTAAATGCGCCACTTTTAAATCTGACAACTGTCGATAAGGCAGCAAATTATTTGGTTTCTTTGTTCAATAGGCCCTCTTCACAGAGAAGATATGAGGAGAGACACGAGTATTATACAAGTGAGACATCCAAAGATCTCCATGATGAGTTTTCAGCAGCTGCTGATTTTGGTGGAGATGTTCCTGTACTTAGTGGACCAGCCACTAGTCCTATTTGCACACCTGAGGGTGGAGATTCTTTACAGGGACATGAGGATGTGCCTGACTTGTTGCCAAATAGTGGTACCGAGTTTCAACATCCTGAGCATACCGGAGTTAGTAACACAGATTAGACTAGTGACATGTCTATTGCCATTGATGACAGTCTTGCATCAGTTGGTAGCAGTATCAACGATACATGGTCTGATTTTTTGGACACCAATCCTTTATGTGAGCCTATTGATGATGTCAAGGATAGTATGAGAGTGGAGGATGTTGTAGATACCACTAGGGATTCTGGCACCGTGGATGATGGTTTTATTTATTTTGAATGCGAGGAGTATTTGAGCTCTGACAACTCGGATGTTTATGAGAGTTGTCACAGTGTGGAGTCAGTACAGGAGACTGCAGTCTTTTCCCTTGACTAAGGATGTGAGCATGGAGATACCCAGTGATGACACTCAAGATTGGAGTGTTACAGACGAGTCAAGTAACATAGATTCATGCCACAATATAGATGGTTGACGTGATGACATGGAGTCATGTATGCAGCCAGAGATAACATAGGGGTTTCAGATAGACGATGTTGATATTAGCATTAAGGATACCTCAAATGTTGAGTGTGAGGATGATGTGGGCTGCACCGTGCTTGGTTTTTTATATCCGACATTGGGTATTGACTCAGCATTGTCATCCGGTGGTGGCAGGTTCCAGGATCCATTTTTATTGAGACTCACGGATGAGGACAGGTAAGCATATGAGTGGCAGGAGTTTGTTACAGCCAGGGCTTCCACTCCTTTAGATGAGGCTACTTCTTCGGTGACTCATGAGGATGACTCTACCTGCGGCGAGTCATGCTTGGTTTATCAGACCCTGGGGGAGGACTCTGAGTTGTTAGTGAGTGAGGATGGGACCCAAGATCTAGATTGTCATGTGGTTACAGAGGACGAGGTAGCTGAGGATTGTGATAAGTCAGATTCAACAACAGCTTCCTTGGGGGTAGATGAGGATGAGTCTGATGTCAGTACTCAGTTTATAGGTGTGTGCTGGGATGACAGTACAAAGATACAATGATCTTGAGGGGAGTTTGTTGGATACAACTTCCTTCCATAATATGGACAGTGCAGTTGAGATTGTACATAGGAGACCCATTGTGTAGAGTCATCATCTAACTAGCTAGTTGAGAGTCGGAGAGAGAGACATCACTTCTACTCTCTAGCATTTCGATGCCGCTCGCCAACTTTTGCTTGTTTATGGTTGGGTTTCTCCTATGACAGATGAGCATGGTGGTGGTTACCTTTCCCTGACAGAGATTCATTCCTTGCGGGAGGCTGTTAGGATTTTGAGACAACTATTTACAGTTGGTAGCCGATCGAGATCACCTAGTTGAGTGGGGGAGTATGACATATAAGGCATTGATGGATAGAGAGGAGGAGGTGAGTGAGCTTACTCAGGAGCTCACAATGACTTCTGAGGGTTTAGAGGACACTTAGTTGGATCTTCAGGAGTCGCACTTGCAGTTGGGAGAGGTGACTGTGGAGTTGGAGCAGATTCAGTCTTTACCAGCCATAGATCTAGTTTAGTCGCAGATAGTAGTGGTTGGTGGAGAGTCAACTTCCATATTTGGTAGTGATGGATGTGTTGGGGATACAGTTACATCCATCCTTGAGACAGATGCAGTAGATGCAGAGGAGGTTAGTGCATCAATGGAGCACAGTAGAGAGAGTTTTGTGGTATCTGGTTCTCCAGTTGTTAGCACGATGACAGATGATACAGAGCTGGTTTTTGGAGTCCTACGATAGCCAGTGTGGATTTGTCTGAGATTTGTGTGCCAGTTTCTCACACCACTCCCTTTGATTCCCAAGACACAAACAGGGTATCATCTGGTTTGGAGGCTAGTTCTAACGATGATTTGTTTCCTTTTGTCAGAAGAAAATCTGTCCCTCCTTTTCATACAGCTGATAGTGATAGGTAGTTGGTAGTGTCGCGGGTTCAGAGGAATCAACTGTGGATAGCAGGGGAGAAGGTTGATGCTACTTCTTATAATTTGTACTACACGAAGTCTTTCATGGAATACTTGCTTGGGAGTCTAGTTTTGTAGGAGGCTCCTTTCAGAGCTTCTGAGGGTACACTCATTCAAGGTTCTTGCAGTATTCAGATGTTAGTGGGGAAGATTGTGGATACCTTGGCTACAATGCTTCCTCATTGTGATTTTGTGGTTGGGTTTGCAGAGAGGGTTACACAGGATCCCGCCCAACCAGTTGTTCAGAGTCAGAGATTGGAGCCATCTCTTGATTCACAGTTTGATTTTGATGAGCCTCTGACAGGGATCAAAGTATTTCATCATGATTACATAGTGAGGAGTGCTCATATCTTCTCTTTTGACCTACTGGTTGAGGATTTGTTTGTGCGACAGTGTCAGTTGGCTCTAGGATTCAGGCAGTGACAGGTTTGACACTGCAGATTGTGTGGGTCACTATGGTTGGCATGGTGAGAGATTTTTTTGGCTGGCTCAGTGGATGGTGATTTCATCATAGGAGTTTGCAGGTGATCGTAGGGAGATTACTCCATTCTATCCTTGGGATTCGGGTGGACTTATGTGTTTTATTTCTTGGGATTTCTTGGGGACAAGCAATTTTAGGGAGGGACGACTGTAACGTCCCCATTTTGAGCAAGCTTTGGAGTTAGTGGATTAAGCCTATCATTGGGTCCTTGTAGGCTAATACTACTGATTAAAGGACCCTATTGTGGGTTGTGGCTCCATTTTGAGGGACTTACTATTTATAGTAAGTCAAGGGTTGGTTCCACGAAGCTCAGATGATTTAGAGGAGTTATATGATGCTCTCAAATTTTATTTTAGGCTTTTGGTTTGGGCTCCAAGACTCTTGGAGGGAGCGTCTGTTTTTAGTAAGTCACCCAGTTAGGTTCATTCATCATATTTCATCATCAGGATCACTCCTGTGCTGTCAGATTTTGATTTTGATGCTTCCTCAACTGTTTTTGCAAGACGTGTGAATTATGTTTATTATTTAATTAAATTGGCTAAGGTTGTTATTTTTATTGGGATTATATTTTGGGCATCTTAGTGTTATAGCTCATTGGAACTGGGTTGAGAAGTTTTAAATCATGAGCTCATAAAATAGGGACCTTATGTGTCAGAATATTGTTATTTTAATGAAAGGGTTGCTTTTCATCATTAAAGTGGAAAGAAATATAATAGTTTATTATATTTCAAATGTGCACATGAAGCATAGTCTTTATGTAAGTGAAATGTGTGATTAAGAAGCTAGGGTTTGATTTCTTGTGGAGATTATAAAAGACACAGAGAAGCGATCAAATGCATTATTGGTTATGCCATTCATTCATTCATGAAAAAATATGGTTCGAGTTTGGGAGAAGTTCAAGGGTTTGGGTATTTGTATGCTGAAAGAATTGTGAATTCTTTATAGTAATCAACACCTTGAGTTGGTGAAATATTCCAGCTAATTGTGCATCATCTTCGGCTACATTTAGTGGTTGAGATTGTGATTAATGAGGAGTGAATTTGTATTGCGTAAGGGTTTGATATCAGCTCATTGTTGGGCGTGGACAATTATTATTGGCAGTCGTCCTCTCTTCTTCAGCCGCGACCATTCAACTTAGTAGCCGCTATCACTTGTTGGGGCTGCGACCAGTTAGTATGAAAGCGTGAAGAGCATTTGCAGGTTTTTATTTTAATTTAATGATTTATTTCATGAATGTAATTGTTACATATTGCAAAGACTTTTCAATTTGAGTGGAAAGGTGAATTATAGTTTTCGAATGGAATATGTATAACTATTTGAGTTAAGTTGTTTGTGATGCATTTAAATTGTTTGGAAAACACAAGAAACTATATATGTATTGTTGAAAAAATTAAAAGAAATCAGAATTCCAGACTTTAAGAATTTCTTGCAGTCAAGTTGAGGGTTAGAGCCAGGCAAGCTCTTTATAGTTGTACCATAAATTTTGCACTTTTTTTTTTTTCAATGGCTTGCACAATAAAATGTCTTCCCTGGTTAAGGGTCAATCAAATATAGAAAATAATATTCTAGTTATTGTTTTTCCTTCATTTGATTGTGTAGATTTTATAGTAAATATCATGGTTAGAACTTGGTGGACTATGAAATTTTTATGTTTCTAAGTAATTTTCTTATAAATAAAATGTGGTTTATGCTTTGCTTAAATAAAATGCAGTGGTTTATGTTTTGCAATCTTTGGTAAAGGTAAATTTTATCTAGTAGATTAGATAGTTTGTGGTAGTGTTACTGTTAGGATTAGGTAATACTGAGAGGAGGGGTGAATCAATATTACAACACTTAAAATAAACTTTAAACCAATTCAAAATAAACCATAAGCATACTGAAATCAAAGGAACATAAACAAATAACACAGTACTCATAACGCCATTATTTGTTGTCGAGGAAACCCTGGCCAAGGGAAAACCCCAGTGGGGATGGTACCCACTGTTTATTGCTGAACGTGACCTCTCAATCCAACAAGAAACTCAACATAGTCATTATTCAATCCATGAATTCGCAAAGACAAACATTGAATTGTTTGCTCTACGAAGGGATTGAGACGACCTGTTGCCTCCTAATTAGGAGTGATTGTTGTAGTATACCCTCAGAACGAGAGCCAACAACCGGACCTGCTCTAATATGGAGGATTTAATAGTGCAAATGTGTGTGAAATAGCCATTGAAAGTGAAAAATCAGCAACTACATATAATGAAAATGAAGTTATTCTATGAATTGAACATGCTTAAGATGTGGAATTGAAATACTTGTAAGCTAGAATTGATTAACTAATTGAACTTGCAAAGCTTTTAATGCATAACATATAAATCAAAGCTAA
>MU227133.1:2209636-2225275 GCA_018584345.1 Thuja plicata
ACACACTGTTAAGTGTGACCTTGTTAGAGGATTTTTATACATAGGTTGTCACTTAGTATCTGGCATCTATGCTACCATCCTTGAATCAACCTTTAGACTGTCAATAGGCTTTATGCTAATCTTACTATGATCCTTGAATCAACCTCCTTCTTAGATAGTCAATAGGCTTTAGGTAAGACCAATGCTACTTTCATGAATCAACCTTTTTGGTAATCTATTAGGATATACCTCAATTACAAAAGACGGTTAAGTCCTACTCTGTTAAGAGACTTAATGCTTCAATAGTTAAACTGAAACACAATGACCTATTTCTAATGCAACTTTGAATTGCAAATATTCAGATCTATTTATGTAAAATACCTCTCTGATCAATGTATCAATTCAATTCCTTTGTGCTTCACACTTTCTGCTCTGTGATGCTGTGCTTGTCTGTTCGTCAGTGTCAGTAGAATTCTTTAGCTCTCCCTTAGCTTGATTGATCAGGACTGTATGAAGTTTAACCTTCACCAGTTTCTCTTCAGCATCTTTTTTCAATTCACTCCCCCGTGTATCTGATTGCATGTGGAAATGAATTATGCTTGTCTCTTATATAGATATGATATTCCTTAATTCTTGATTCTTGATTCTTGGTGTGAAAAACAATCCATCCAATTTGATTTACGGCTTTAACTTCTAATTTATCTCGTAGTTATCTTCTTGCCAACTGTATAAATCAATTGCTTTAACTGTGGTCAAATAAAACAAATAAAATAATCAGTTAAGTCTATCCTTAAGCTCTGCCAGCTAGATATTTTGTCATTTTCTGATCTCTCTGTTCTGTCGATCAATTTTGCAGTTTGTCACCGGTGACAACTGCCAGTTCCATCGGTGTAACTTTAGTTAGCTTTAGAATCTCCATCCATCAGGTATCATTGGATCTTGCTCATCTGGCAACTCTATTTTTAGCTCGTCGGTCATCCTGTGATTCTGCTTCATCGGGAAACACTGTCTTCTGCTCGTCGGGCATCACTGTGACTTTATCTATGTCTTTATCGGTGGTGTGCACTCCATCTGTGTTGTCTGTCACTTAGTGAATAATTGACTTTTATGCATTGTTGAAAGCATAATCATTGTTCCATTGATTCTCTGAAGTCTTTGGCATTATGTGCATGACCGTACAGATGATATCAAGTTGACATCAATGACAATACAAAGCATTAATTGGTTTAATGTTTCGCATCATCTTCAACTTAACATTATCAAACATTCAATCAGTTACATGTCATCATATCTCCTCCATTCATTGTCAACCATAGCAAACATAAACATTAATTTGATCCATGTATATGGTGGCCTATTTGATAGGAAGGTATCCATGGTTCTATCCTATTTTGTAGGTACCCTCATTTCCAATCCATGTACAGTTCAAACCTTAACACCATTCTGAGAATGCTCAAATATTCCTTTCCTTTTACCCCATATTGATCTTTGGTCACCTCTGTGTATATGCACTTTGGCAGACTCCAACATTTTGGATAGGATTTCTTTAAGTTTGGTAAAATTACACTAGGCACGAATAAGGGGAGTCTCTGCACTTTGGACTGGGGCTTCATCCTCTCAAGCCAATGTTTCATTTCCTCATGCTTTGGAGTTAAAACAATCATCTCATCCATTCCATGTCAATGACACAATGAGGATTAGTAAGAGGGGCCAAGGGCACTCCCAAGTAACAAACCAACTTGTAGATACAATGCGAAAGCAAAAACACACAGAGTGAGAGAAGAAACAACATATATTTCATTAATTGATCAAACTCATTACATGCTGGAATGTAAGGCCTTCCTGGCTTCAACCATATATATTTAAGGAATTACACAATTATCTTCATACATGCGAGGTCCCAAACCTGCCTTGCAATGTTTTCAATGTTAATCTTCTATCCAAATCTACTATCCTCCTACTACTGCTAAAACTAAGAACAAAGCAACAAATATATACAAGAGTCCACCAAAGAGGTCGACGCTCAAATCTATAAGAGAGACCCAGATTTAGGTCCACATAGATCCTAATGAGAGACCCCACATTAATTATGCCACACAAATTAAGTGTAGAAGTTGGCCAGATCAGGATAAAGAACTCGGGAAGAGCATCACTGAGCAACAACAACCATTTGGTAAGATCATACTCGAGCAACAAGGATGACTCGGTGAAAGTATAATCGAGCGATAGAAAAACCAACTTGGTGAAAGCATAACCGAGAAAAAAAATCAACACACCCTAAGACTAGTCGGTACAACAAGACAGAACGAGTACCGGAGCAACAGGGTAACTAAGCACTTCATCAAGTAACCTCCAAACAAGCTAAATAACAAAAGAAAATATGTTTTTGGTTGAGCAGGATTGCCAAGGACCTGATATACTCCTGCATAAGACACCTGGGGTTAAATAAATGATTCCCTAAATCATGTATCAGGTCGAACCTGAAATGAATCCAACTTAGATTGAGAAATCCAAGATGATTCCTCAATTGGTCTGTTCTTCCATTTTACCAGATATTCCATGTATTCCTTTCCTCTTGTGCTTCTGCCAACTCTATGTTTCAAAATCTATCCAACTTCCTCTATCTGCTTCTTAGGATAATCACTTAGTACTATCACTTCTTCATCAGGTTCATGATATTCATACAAGTCTAAAATATTGAATATAGGTGATATATCCATGCCATAAGGTAATTCAACTTCATAAGCATTTCCATTGTTAAATCTTCTCAGTATTCTGCAAGGAACAAATTTATTCATATTCAATTTTCCATATGTCCCAATAGGAAATCTAACTTTCTTAAAATGATCCATTACCGCATCACCAACTTCAAAATTTTTATGTCTTCTTGATCTATCTGCACTATCTTTGTATTTTTTATTACTTTTCTCTAGCTTGTGTTTTACATCCTCATGCAATGTCTTCATGAATTCAGAAAATTCTTCTGCTTCAACACTTCTTTTCTCTTCTCCAGCAATGTCTCTCAAGTCTGATATACCTCTTGGTTGTGTGCCATGAACAATATCAAAAGGCGTCTTTCCAATATTTCTATTTACTAAACTGTTGTATGCAAACTCTGCTTGTGCCAACATCAAATCCCAATTACTTGGTGTGTCTCCAACTAGGCATCTCAACAAGTTACCCAAACTTTGGCTTACAACCTCTGTTTGTCCATCAGTCTCTGTGGATGAAATGTAGAACTATACCTCAACTCAGTATCCAACTTCTTCCAATGTGTTTTCCAAAAATAGCTAACAAATTTACTGTCCCAGTCAGAGATGATACTCCTAGGTAATCCATGCAATCTGACAATCTCGTTAAAGAAAAGATCTGCTATATGTATTGCATTTGATGTTTTCTTACATGGTATAAAATGTGTCATCTTAGAAAATCTATCCATAACAAAAAATATGGAATCATTACCTCTTGCTATTCTCGGTAAGCCAAGAACAAAATCCATGCTGATATCACTCCAAGGTTTCTCAGTAACAGTAATCGGTATATACAAACTAGTATTCTAACTTACTCCTTTTGCAACTTGACAAACTCAATATCTTTCCACAAATTTATGAACATCCTTATACAACTAAGGCCAAAAATACCTTTCCTTCAGAAAACTCAATGTTTTATCAGTACCAAAATGTCCATCCAATCCACTACTATGTTTCTCCTTAATCAAATTAGTTCTCATTGATCGTCTCGGTATGCACAACTAAATACCTTTGAACAACATATCTTCTTGACTAAAATAATCTTCATACTTACTTGATTTATTTGAATTAGGTGCTCTACACACTCTCCATTGCTCAGAAAAATCAGGATCACTTTCATACAATTGCTTCATGTCATCAAAACCAAGAACCTCAATTCTCATTTCAGCCAACAAAGATCTTCTTCTACTCAATGCATCAGCAAATCGGTTAGAAAATCCACTTTTATGTTTAATCACAAATGTGAAATTCTGCAGATACTCTACCCATTTCATGTCTCTGATTTAACTTATTCTGACTAACCAAATACTGTAAAGCCTTATGATCAGTATACAACACAAATTCATTTGGCATCAAGTAATGTCTCCATTTCTTCATAGCTTGAATAATAGCATAGAATTATTGATCATAGACATAGTATTTCCTTTTAGCATCATTCTTGTTTTCACTAAAGAAAGCAACATGTTTACCTTCTTGAGTTAACAAAGCTCCAATTGCACTTCCACTTGCATCACATTCAACTTGAAATACCTCATTGAAATCAGGTAAGGCTAACACAGGTAATTCAGAAACCTTCATCTTCAAAGTCTCAAAAATCTTATCAGCTCCATGTGTCCATTTGAATTCTCTTTTGTCTCCTCTCATTGTTTTAGTCATAGCATTACAAATAGAATTTAAATTTATGATAAAACTCCTATAAAAACTTTCCAATCCATGAAATGATCTTACCTCACTGACATTCTTAGGTGTAGGCCAACTAAGTATAGCTTCAACCTTCTCAGGATCCATCTTTTGACTATCAGCTGAAATCACAAAACCCAAATATACAAGTTCTTCTTTCATGAAGGAACACTTCTTCAGATTTATTAGCAACTTTTATTCTTTCAATCTCTACAATACTTGTCTAATATGCATCAAATTCTCTTCTCTAGTCCTACTGAATATCATAATATCATCCAAGCATACAATCAAAAATTTATTCAAGAATTTCTTCTAAACTTCATTCATTAACCTCATAAATGTACTTGGTGCATTAGTTAAACCAAAAGGCATAACCAAAAAATCATACAAACCTTCTTTTGTCTTGAAAGCAGTCTTCCATTCATCACCTTCTTTGATTTTGATCTGATGATATCCACTCTTCAAATCAATTTTAGTAAAATATCTTGCTCCACTCAAACAATCCATTATATCATCCATTCTTGGTATAGGAAACCTATACTTAACTGTGATCTTATTGATTTCTCTTGAATTAGTGCACATTCTCCATTCTCCATTCTACTTATGTTCCAATACATTGCACATGGACTCAAACTTTCTAAGATCAAACCCTTGTTCAACAATTCATGAATTTGTCGGTTAAGCTCTTTATTCTTGGTTGGTGTTAACTGATGTGGTGCTTTGTTCGGTAAACTAGCTCTAGGAATTAGATCCATAAAATGACTGATATCTCTCACTGGTGGAAAACCATCAGGTACATTATCGGAAATGATCTCCTTATACTCAGTGAGTAACTTTTCAACTTCTGCAGGAATTTCATCTTCGGTATTCTTTCTTGATTTGTTAGGAATCAAAGCATAGAAAATATCATTTCTTTTGAAATCCTTAACAAACTGTCTACCTTCCATCAAACAAACTTTCATAGATGTAAATATCTCACCAATAGATTCTTCAACCAAAGGTAACAAGATTTGTTTCTTACCATCAACCCAACTAGAATATCTATTCAATCTTCCATCATGTATAGCATGTCTATCATATTTCCAAGGTCTACCCAACAAAATGTGACAACAATCCATTAGCATAATATCACACAACACCTTATCATAATACTTTCCAATTTTCAGATTCACAAAACATTATTCACTCACCATTAATGTGTGCTTATCCTTGATCCATGAAATCTGATAGGTTTTCAGATGCTTCATCCTCTCCAACTGTAGCTTTGTGACCATTTCCTCAGATGCCAAATTCTCCAAGCTTCCACTATCAACAATTACCTTCCAAACTTTGTCTGCAACTCTACATCTAGTCTTGAAAAATCTTTTCCTGACAGGATCTTGTTTATCTTTCTCACTCCATAGTATCCTTCAGATCATGAGATTTCCTTCCTTATTAGTCTCATTCGGTGACTCTTCTTACACCAAATCATTTCTTCTACTACCAATTTTCTTGCTTGCATGTGTACACTCAAAGGATTTATGTCCTTCCTCACCACAATTGTAACAAGTTACTTGGAACCCTCTTCTGCTATAACCACCTCAGGAGTAATTGCGTCTTGCTCGGTGTGAACTTCCACCTTTCCATTTAATCTTTCCTTTATCTTGAGATGTATCTGAAATTGACTTGTCTGGTTTAGATCTACTATTTTCACCATAAGATCTACCTCTTCCTCTAGGGAATCTACCACCTCTACCTCTTTGTCTTTCTTCATATCTCTTGTTCAATATCTCCTCAGCTCTTAGGGAAAAATGATATGCCTCCTCAATGCTTTCCATCTTGACAAAAATGATCTCATCTTGTATGGAACTTCTCAATCCATTCATATATCTTGCTACTCTTTCCACCTCATCTTCAACATGTACAAATCTGATGTTCAATATGTAGAACTCTTCAAAATAGTCTTTTACCAATCTATCTTTCTACTTCAAACTTTGCATTTGCCTAATCATGTTAATATATTAATCACAAGGTAGAAAATTGCTTTTCAATTTGTTTACCATCTTATCCCATACCTTGATTTTGTCTTTACCTTTCTTCTTTTGATCCAACTGCAGATTTTCCCACCACAGGGATGCATGACCTTTCAACTTTGTACTTGCAATCTTTACTTTCTTGTCCTCTGATACATTCTCATATTCAAAGTACTTCTCCATCTCAGTTATCCAATCTATCATTTCATCAGAATCCAATTTTCCACTATACTCAGGAGGATTAAACTGAGGTGTGGACTTCAAAATTGTCAATGCTCACAGGAATCTCTCTTCTTCCTGATCCATAACACGTGCAAGTGTAGCTTCACCTTGCACTTCCTCCAATTAATCATCACTAACATCTTTAAGATGTCTTCCTCTATGTTGGGTTGTTTCAACAACTTCCAATCTTGCAGCCATCTATCTTAACATATCAGCTAGACCTAGATCTGTATTTCATCTCCCATAAACTATCTTGAATCCCTATGTAATTGTAGGTTAGATCAAAATATGCTATCCCACAACAATATCACCAAATAGGGTTAGGGTTTACAAGAAGGAACCTAGATCTCACCTTCGATCTGATACCACCTGACGCAAGGAGGGGTTAGTACTCAAGGGCCAAGGGCACTCCCAAGTACCAAACCATCTTGCAGATACAATGCAGAAGAAACAACACATGAAGTGAGAGAAGAAACATCAGATATATTTCATTAATTGATCAAACTCATTACATACCAGGCTATAAGGCATTCCCAATTTTGGCCATATACATTCAAGGAATTATAAAATGATCTTCATACATGCGAGGTCCCAGACTTTCCTTTCAATGTTTTCAGTGTTAATCTTCTATCCAAATCTACTATCTTCTCACTACATCTAAAACTAAGAACACAACAACAAATATATACAAGAGTCCACCAAAGAGGTTGGTGCTCAAATCCATAAGAGAGACCCAGATTTAGGTCCACACAGATCCCAATGAGAGACCCCACATTAATTATGCCACAAAAATTAAGTGTAGAAGTTGGCCAGATCAGGATAAACAACTTGGGAAGAGCATCACCGAGCAACAATAACCACTCAGTAAGATGATACTCGAGAAGCAAGGATGACTCAGTGAAAGCATAACTAAGTGATAGAAAAACCAACTCGGTGAAAGTATAACCAAGAAATAAAATCAACACACCCCGAGACTCATTGGTAAAGAAAGATAGAAGGAGTACCTGAGCAACAGGGTAACTGAGCACTTCACCGAGCAGCGTCCAAACAAGATAAAGAACAAAAGATAATATATTTTTGGTGGAGCAGGATTGCCAAGGACCCGAGATGCTCCTACATCAGTCAACCATTGAATAATATCTATAGTAAGAATTTGGGGTATCAAGGATGTTTTTTACTTCATGAATCTGTGCATGTCATGGATCAACAAGGATAGTGAATTCAAATTTTCACCATTTGGTTAGAATCTCCATGCACAAGAAATATTTTATTCACTTGATTAGGGAGCCTTACTTATTATGTATACGAGTTTGGAACACACCATTTTCTACCACAACAGATTCATCTTTGGGTAATTCTTCCCTCTCATCTTGGAACTCATGGATGCACATTGCCACTGATGGAGAAAACCAACATCATTAACAATTTTTCTTTATATAGACAAAGTCGACACCTATAGATAGGTTCATTACTTGTGCATAGAAGAAACCAAGCAGCAGATTTCTTGCATTGAATGACTCAGTGGAGTTGGTATGAAGAGAACATGATGGACAAAGACTTGGAATAATTCTCTTCTTCATTTGTATTTTATCTGTAGATAGACTTGGTCGCATTCTTCATTATTTTGAAACATCACTTTTCCATTCATGATCTTATATGTTATAACACATTCTCTTATTGTTCCTTTCTTTTTTACTCTAGATGGCCTCACTTTCAAAATGCTTCTCTGCTTCCAACCTGGATCTTGATGACCTTACATTTCTCAAAAAACTTCACATTCTTTGATCAACACTTATCTCGTTCTTCAAATGTTGAACTTTTATCAGTGTGCAAAGAGATTCCCATAAGAGACTCTAAAGTTCTTTTGGGTAGCATACAATTTAGGGATCATTCAAATTTATGACTTCATAAATATTCTGAAACTAGGACTCCAAGGGATAGGGAAACAACTCACAATTTAGACCTAGTAAGAAAAAAACAAGCACTTCTCACTTGGAACAAGGGAAACTTCAAGAGACTGAAACTAGATCTACTAACATGACACAACCAAAAAGGGGGGCCAAGTAAGAAAAGAGTTAGGGGTCCCATTGGAAATGGGGGAGGTGTGAATTTGTCACAACAAGTATGAAAATTATTGAATTTTGTTGGTGTAATTAAATATTCACTTATTACACTTTACTTAAGATCACTTAGGATAATGCAGTGCATAGTAGTTTGCATACAAGACACCTAGGAGTTTGCACCTATATTTGCACATGATGTAGGAGAAATTCCACTTTAGTTGGTGATAGTTGTTATCACATTCCACTTTATGTGTGAGATGTTAGAATGTGAGGTTGATGTGATTCATGCTTTTATCATTAATATTTTAATTAATGTCAACATATCCTTATTCCAACCTTTAGTGTATCAGTTGCTGTGGAATTGACTGGATTGGCGTATCAGCTGTGTATCAGGTGATGTGCACCGATAGTTTGTATGCTTCAGTTGAGGTAGTCACCGAAAAGTTTTAGTGAGTGTTCTTCGTTGGATGCACCATATGGTTATTTGGATCGATCCTATTTAGATGCATATCCTTTGTATTTTCCAGTCCTAGCCACGTGGATGTAACATGCTGATCATATCGATTGGAGCTGAATGCTTTGGAGATGGTGTAGCGTGTTGTAATGTTTGAGGTGGTTCTCATTTAATTCCTTACCATCGTGGGAATGTCTTGGTGTGACCTATTTCAAATTGTCTGACTGACCTAGTGGATGTTTATGATGTTGTATATATAAGAGAGAGGAATTCAGTTGTTGGAAACATGCATACATATATGTATCTAATAAGTGTCTCATGCATGGTAGTATGCGAAGTGATAGTGAATATGTGTTCTTGTGCAATAATGTGTTGATCTCGGTGGTGGATTCTATCTCTTTCACATTCTCTAGTTGTGAGCTTTATTGTACTGGGAGTGAGCTTATCTGGATCAGTAGTGAGCCTTTGTGTGTCGACAGTGAGCCTTTGTGTATCGGTAGTGAGCCTTTGTATATTGACAATGAGCCTTTGTGAATCTAGTAGTCAGACTTTTTAAAAATCACCATACCGGTGTCACCTTAAAAACTATTTTATATTTCATGAGAATTATCTTCTCCGTGGTTTTTCCCATCTTGGGTTTCCACGTAAAAATCCTGGTGTTCTATGTGTCTGTGTTTTTGTGTTCTTAATGCATACAATTTATGTGGATTTTTGATGTGCTTAATTGACATATCTCAAGTTGATAATATTGTTGATTAAGTGTTGACTGACAAAAGACAATTTTTATAAGTTGTGTGGGAATAACTGATTCACCCCCCTCTTAGTTATTTGACCTATTCAACATGAATTCCACTTTTAGTGCACTTATCAAATTATCATCCTCCACATATTGCACACACTTCATTGCATAATGGAGGATGATCCACCTTTGGTGGACATGTGATTCCACCTTGTCTAGGTGATAACTTATCTACTCCTAATCATGGTCTTTTATTTCCTTGCCTATATAAGTAGGCCTATTATGTACATTATCAATAATACCATTCTTGCATCTTAATGTAATTGACTTTCCATTCTCTTATATAAGTTATATTGGTCTTTCATTTTATCCTAGGGGTGTTGTAGAGTCACCTAAAACTCTAACATGGTATCATAGATCTCAAGGTATGAAGAATCCTTCTCAAGAGGTGTGAATTTGGCTTAATTCAAATTTGGGTGTAGAATAAGGTTGATTGGGCATCACCAGGCTGTTTCATTGAAAATTAACTTTAAATTTGCCTATATTAGGCAAAAGTCAAAACCAAGGAAAATATTTTTAGCAGACTAAGCCGGACGACCCAATCTTCCCCTTTACAGTACAATTTGATTAAAAAAATCTATGAATTTTTCAATTCATTTTTCATAATTATATATATATATATATTTGGGAAAAATTTAGTTTTTGGGAGGGCCCTAAGGTCTCTATTTTTGTTAGAATATTTAGTATAACCGTAGAGTTTTTTTATAGTTCTCGTAGGTTACATATATTTGTTAGATTTGCATAGAGTGCATGGATCGACAACTTTCCTGACAACCACCACTCATCACCGGAAAATCTACAAGCTCATAGGCGGTTTGCATGTATTTCATGGGCTTTGGTATATAAACAAACAAAAGCCAACCCACACTACCAATAAAGGGATAATCCCACAAGACTCCGCCACTAAAACCATCACCGTATGCATCCTTTCAACGATGATCCACCCATTTCTCCACTCCTAGCAGCCCCACCTTCATATGCCCAAGTGACCACCACATCTACAACCAACGTATGCCAATAGGTGACAACCACATCATTAACCATCACATCAACAAATCACAGTCATTTGGGAGTCGACACGTGGAAATATTGCCACATTAGCAATCAACCACACTAGAACTACGTCAGTAGCCATATCAGTTCCATGTCATCCAGATAGGTCAATTTTTTTGCGACACCATATTTACTTGTTAAAATTGACGTCCATCTAACTGTCATATGTAGGGTAATTGGTTTTTGGCTGCGATGGCCATACAAATGCCAAATTTAATTAGGTACTTTTTTGACATCAACACAAGGTTTAAATTTTCTATCTTCACCAATTGAGTTTTTGATTTTGCGGTCCAACTCTGAAGGCTCATATCTTGCTCAATTTAACTCCTATTTTCAAGAATTTTTTTTTATTTGGGGTATAATTTCCTGAAATTTATAGTGGTGGTATTATGTTCTGATTTTGGTGGCTAAATTGATAAAAAATTGTAGTTTTTCATAACTTTACATGTCTAATCATTCTTTTTGGAAATTTTGGGGCTTCATTTGGGAACATACAATAACATTTTTAGGTGCTATTTTTTTTAAAGTGCATGATTTTTTGTCTACTTTCCAGATTGATTATTGATTTTTAGCCATTGTGAGTGGACATATTACTTTCGACATTTGGTCTTTTTGGGCCTATTTTAGCACTAGATTTATGCTTGGATCTCAATTTTCTATTTTGCATCAGTGATTTGAAGGGGTAGTCAAATGTTTTGTTGTACTCTTTGGCTGTATCATGGATTTATCAAAAGTTGCACTCCTAACTCCATATAAATATCATGAATGGAAAAAAGATATGGAGACTTTTTTGTTACATGTGGGATTGCATAGAATCACTTTTGGTCAAGATCCTGTCATAGGTGCTGCTAAAAGGAGAAAATTGTTTGACCAAAGGGATAAATCTCTTGGCACTCTCAAATTGTCCATCTCTCTTGATTTTCTATATCATATTTCATCTTGCAAAAATCCTCATGATGTTTGGAGTATCATCGAGAGCCTTTTTGGTAAGCCAGATAAAATGAGAAAATTCAAGTTAAAGAATGAGCTACTAAGACTAAATCCTAGTGATATTGACAATATTCAAGACTTTTTCTCCAAGTTCAATTATATAAGATTGGAGCTTTCTAATTATGGGGTTGCTAAAGAGTATGAACAATTGATTTTATCTATTCTTTCAAAGCTAGGTCTTGAATATTCTATTTTTGTTTCTAAAATCTATGCTACTATGGATGCTCTTGGTAGTGCATATAAAATTCCTTCTCTTGGTGAATTTACAGCTCAACTCACAAGGGAACAAGAAAAGTTGACACACAAGGGTCAATTGAAGTCTCCAAAGTATCATGCACTTTTTGAAAATGACTCCACATCCAAGGATTAAAGTTGTAAAGGAAAGAAACACAATAGGGATCATAAGCCTCATGAGAAAGACAAAGATTCTCCTTCACAACATACTTTTGAGTCCAAGTCCTCTTCCAAAGAGGAATCATCTATGAAGAAGAAGATCAAATGTGCATATTGCAAAAAGCGTGGACATGATGAGCATAAGTTTTACAATAAGAATATTGATGAATTCACCTTCCTTCTTCAAAATAAAAACATCAAGATACCCTCATCAGTGCCTCCTATTGCTTATTCTTCTTTAAATTTGGCAACATCTTCATCTACACAACCAAGAAATCCTGAACTTTCACATGGAAAAGGTAAGATAAAAGGTCAACACTCATGGCCTCCACACATCATGAGCAAGGGAAATAAATTATTGATTTAGGTGCTTCACATCACATGGCATCTTCTATGAATATTTTCTCTTCTATTGAGCCTTGTAATTCTCCACATATATTGATGAGAAATAACACATATATGGAGGTTTGTGGGAAGGGTTCTATTGATATGGGGGATGAGACATTTAATGGTGTTCTTTATGTACCACCCTTAACCACTAATCTCCTTTCAATATAGAAAATATCTCATGGGGCACAAATTAAAAGTTTTGAGTTCACTCTTGATTATGTCTACATTAGGGACATGGAGGCTAGAGATGTCATATCTATGGGATTTGTTGATCATGCATCATTCTTGTATTCATTTTCACATTTTTTTGATGACGATGATGATGTTCTTGGTGTATCCACTCTTCTACCAAGGTTGAATTATGTATGTGAGGATAAATTTAGACACTTGAATCATTGTGTTTTTGAGACAAGTGTTGAGCTTCCTACTCCTCCACCTCCTGCTTCATTGGACTTGAGTTCTACTATTCAACATGATGATCATAGTGTTTCAGATCTTGTAGTGTGGGATGACTACTTGGATGACATTTCAAAATTGTTTGTTGAGTCTTATATTGCATATTTGGCAGACATACTTGAGGGGGTTTCTCTACTCTTTGATGAAAACTTCATTACAGTCAGAGTTGGAGATAATTCTTCACCTTTAGAGATTGACATTCATGATTCTTCTCCTTCCCTTATTTTTTCACATATTTTGGTCTAACTGGATCATTATGATGTGATAGATTATTTGAGCTTGGAGATACCTTTTTCACTCTTCAGAGATGCATACATGGATACTTCCTTCCTCCTTCCATTTTGACACGGACTGGCTTCTTCATCTGTATTTTTTTCTTCCTAAGGGGATACATGTTTCTTGTAGGCATTGGATTATCTTTTGTTTGCATGTACACTACATCAACATTGGAGCTTCTACATTATGGNTGACATTATGTCTCCTACTTTCCTTCCTATGGGGGGGATACTTGATTATATATACATGATGTATATAGTCCTTGGGGGTCTTGAGTCCTCCATCCATCCATACATCCATCCATGCATCTTGTTTGTTTTTATCTCCCTTTTTGGACATGAGTTTTGTCCTGTGTGGTTTTCTCCCTTTCTTTGTTTTATGAGATATTTATCACATTACATTGCATTTGCATTGTACATGGGTACGTAACATGGCCTAGTAGCTGAGACCCATCTTGCATTGTGATTTTAAGTGTGTTTCCCTAAGTTGCACTTAAGGGGGGTGTTAGTATAATTAAATATTCACTAATTATAATTTACTTAAGCTTACTTAGGACCATGCATTGCATAATAGTTTGCATACGTGACACCTAGGAGTTTGCACCTATATTTGCACATGGTGTAGGATAAATTTCACTTTAGATGGTGATAGTTGTTATCACATTCCACTTTATGTGTGAGATCCACCTTTAGTGCACTTATCACATTATCATCCTCCACATGTTGCACATACGTCATTTCATAATGGAGGATGTGTCATGCCCAAAATTTACGGCAAAAAAACACCAATTTTTTTTTCTTTTCTAAGATGATAAAATTAACTAATGCTACATGATGATAAGGTTAAAGTTCTTACTAAGTTAGTTATAGAAGGTATGACATAGTTGGATATATCTAATCCAACTAGAAACTGGGTAGAGTTGACTGAAAGATCAAGGTCAATCATGACAAGTGAAGGCCAACTTGTCAACATCCCTTGATTGAGTCTAACCATATAGGTTCAACTAGGGTGTTAACCCTTAGTTATTTAAATTTGATTAGTCACCTTAATTAAGGGGTTAATAAGTCCTATTATCATTAATGCGGTTAAATAATAATCCTTAAATGATCATCTCCCATTAATTCCACTTTTACCCTTAATATACTTCATTTTAAAAGTTATACCTTATGACAATAATAATTGCATCATTCAAATTACCCCCTTACAAAACTAATTGACACATTCAAATTTAAAGCATTATATTAGTATAATTAATCACATGTTATTTCTAACATTAATTATTCAAAATTAATTTCATACTGCACGACTCTTTTTCGCGATTCATGGTTCCCAAGCTTTCCAAAGGCGAGGGTTAGTAGCAAAGGTTTTACAAATAATATAAATCCAATACACAAATATTACTAAAATGAATAAATTGAAGCATAACCAATAAAATGTACAAGAAAAGAAAGGAAAACAAATGAATGCAAACCCCAAAGTGCTTGAAGTTTCTACTGTCTCTCTCTACTCCTTCCGAAACGCTATTTTTGATGCTCAGTATTGGTGTGGGCAACGTCTATGACTTGAGAAGCGTAAAAAATTTTCTAATTGAAATGTGTGTGTGATCACAAGATGGATTGAATGCTAGAACCAAACTGACATAGTAATGGCGCACGAGAGCTTGAAATCCTTGATCCTTCAAATGGTTATGAAGGGTTTATTATATAGGAATTGGGGATGAAATGAACGGTTGAGATCAATCCCAGAGATAGGGAGATGAACGGTTGAGATAAAAGGGAACTGGAGAAGCCATCAGTAAACTCCACCTCTTTGATTTGTAAAGAGGAGACAGAGTTTGGTTGACTAAAGAGCTAATTGTGAATTACCTTTTTGAACTGAAGAGGTGGGTGAAGTTACCCATGTGGACTAGAGAGGTGGGTGGAGTAACCCATGTGATATGATTGGAGTTATATCTTTGAAGATAAATGAATATTTAATTCATTTATTTAATTAAAGTTTTCAACATGTGAGATAATTGAATTCTTTTTGATTTAGAATTTCTTTATTGAATGAAATGAAATTAATTTAATTGGAAGAATTTAATTAGTAAGTTTAAATATTTGAATTTAAACTATAGGAAATT
>MU227133.1:2225605-2238999 GCA_018584345.1 Thuja plicata
TGATGATGAATGCATTCCTATGTTAGTTATGATGTTATTGATGATGGATGCATTGATTATATGATCTACTATGCACATGTTTTAGATTTTTCTTATGCAATAAATGAATGCAATCTACCATGCACAACATTTTTAAGTAATGCATGTGTTAGTTAGAAGGAAGTTAGTTTGGAATGTGATCTTTGGGATTGATTGATAGATATGGAATGACAAAAAGGAAATTTTTTCTTTTTTGATAGATATGATTTGATAGAAAGGATGAGTGTCCCAAGTCACTGCCCTTGTTTCCAATATTTGTCATCATTGTATCTTTTTTTTTTTTTTTTTGGTATTTTCTGAAATTCTGAAGAGAGTCCAATATATCTAGATCACATACCACCTAGATACCGCCATGACCTCTTGATAAGCGGAAGGAGTAGAGAGATTGAATAGAAAGAGAACCTAGTGCACTCAAATATTAACCATCTGGGTGCAGCTATGTTCCCTGTTTGAAAAGAAAGAGAGCCAAAAGCACCCAAATATTGACCATTTGGATACCGCTTTGTCCTTTGAATAAACTGAAACAAGGAAACCAAGATAGAACTCCTATGCACCCAGAGTCCATCTAGATAACACTGCGAGCTCTTGATTTCGAAAGGAAAATCCAAAGAAAACAAGATAGAACTCCTATGCCCCTAGAGTCAATCTAGGAAGCATCGTGAACTCTTGATTGCAACATAATAGGAAAGACCATAGAAACCAAGATAGAAATCCAACACACTCAGAGTCCATCTAAATAGCATTGTGAGCTCTTGATTCTATAAACCAAACAAGAAAATAAAAGAGAAGGAATGCCCAATTCTTTCCCATGGTTAAGCTTAGATCATGGAATTGCGTGGCTTCCAGATAAGTGATAGTGCCTACCGCATTTATCCTAAATCATCATGGCCCTAAAATCAAAGTGAACATTCAACAAACAACAATCAAAGAAAATAAGTCATGATCTATCATAGCTACTCTCCTCACATGGTGGATCCTGGAGTAGTGTAAGAACATAACCGTGAAATATAGATTGACATCTGACTAACTAACTAACCTAGTCAACATTTTTGGATGGTTCCTCGATGCAGTTGGATTCTCTTGATTGGCTTGACTCTTTGATAGGCTTGATTGGTTTGATTGCTTGAGTGTATCTAGTTTCAATAATAGATTACTCATATAAGACTAACCTGTCTGGTTTGAGCGTATCCATCACTATGTAAGACAATTGATACAATTTAATTAATTGATTGTGATTATGTTGGCAGTTGATCAAGTTGTGTCAGATGGGCTGCATACTGGTTCGCAAAGCTCATGATTATGACATTTGATAGATTGGCTTGGTCGCCAGTTGCTTGCTGATAGGTTTGATAGATTGATAAAGTTGTGTCAGATGAGCCCCATACTGATTCGCAAAGCTCATGATTGTGAAATTTGATTGACTGGGCATGATTTCCCTTTTCTCTCTTGATAACCGAGTTGGCTTTATTGCTTGGGATTTTGCAATTTTTTTTCGAGTGCTTTTGATGAAGAATGATTTTCTTAGAACATTTTGATCTTTTTAGGATTTTTGATGGGTTTTGCAATTTTTTGGATTTCTTTTGGCCATTTAGAATCACCCCCAATCTAGTGGACAAGTAATAACCATGGGTAAGTGCTTGGTTCTCAGAGGGGAATGTGCTTTTGTATATAGCTTGGATAGTCAGTCTTGCATTTGAAGTGTGCTCAAGCTTTTGGAGTTCATTGATGGTGAAGCTAGATTTGATCACTTGGTGCTTGTTTGCCAGGTTTTCACCAAGGTACCTACTCAATAGTGCCTATTTTCTTGGTTTTCACTGAGAGCGCAATTTTTTTTCTCTTTACTTTTTTTTCTTTTTGATTCTTTTCGTTGTCGCCAAGGCACCTGTTTGCCAGGTTTTCACCAAGGTAACATTTTGTATTTTCTAATTTTTTTTTGGTATTTTCTGGATATGTAGATAGGTGCCTTAACCATAGAGACCTCAAGGGTAGAGCATCTTGAGGTGCATGTTGTTGATGTATCCAGGGAGATGATCTCCTTCTGGTGTCACTAGTATGAATTCCCCACTCTGAGTAGAGTTGCTAATGACAAATGAGCCTAGCCAGTTAGGCTTGAAATTTCTGGGTTTGACTCTTTCTATTTGGTTCTTTTTATTTTCCACGAGGACAAGGTCTCCTACCTCAAATGTTCATGGCTTCACCTTTTTGTGATATTTTCTTCTAAGGTGATTATGATAGAATTGTAAGTGGTTGAAGGCATGCTGTCTTCTTTCATCTAGTAACTCCAATTCACTGAGCCTTGCTACTCGGTAGTCTTCATCTGTAATCAGGTTCTTCAAAGATATCCTTAGGGATGGGATTTCCACTTTGAGGGGTAATACCACCTCTGATCCATAGACTAGGGAGAAAGGAGTGGCTCTTGTAGGTATTCTTACACTAGTTTTGTATGCCCATAATGCGGGACTAAGTTGTAAATGCCAGTCTCGCCCTGATTTGTTCACTATTTTCTTCAAGATTTTCAAGATTGTCTTATTTGTAGCTTCGGCTTGGTCATTCCCTTGAGGATAATAAAATGAGTATAACCCTTGCTTGATATGGAATTGTTCACATAGCTCTTTAACATCCTTGTTTTGGAAAGGTGTACCATGATCTATCAGGATAGTTCGAGGGATCCCGTATCGACAGATAATGTGGTTAAGTATGAACATTGCTATTTTATTTCCAATTATGTAAGTGAGAGGAATTTCTTCCACCCACTTGGTGAAGTACTCTATTGTTGCTATGATGTATTTGTGTCCATTTGCTGAAGAAGGTGTAATTTTTCCCACCAGGTCAAATCCCCATATGGAAAATGGCAATGGTGATGTGATAGGATTTAGTTCCTTGGCTGGTGCATGGATGAGGTCTCCATGAATCTGACACTGTCTACACCTTTGTACATGTTTGTGTGCATCTATCTCTATTGTGGGCCAATAGTATCCCATGCAGATGATCTTCTTAGCTAAGCTATTTCCACCTCAGTGGATTCCACATATTCCTTCATGTACCTCATACAAAGCTCTCTGGGATTCCATAGAAGTGAGACATCGTAGTAGCATTCTATCTAGACTTCATCTATATAAAGTAGTTGAGAGGACGGTATACCTAGAGGCTTGGCAGATGAGGGATTTTATCTGGTTTCTAGACAAGTTGGGAGGTAAGACACTATTTTGGAGGTAGTTATAGACATCTTTGTACCATGGGTTTTCAGGACCAACAAGGATGCATGCTGATTCTGTGATGGATGCTTGATGTGATGGCACCAATATTTTTTCTACTAGAAACTGGAATCTTGTATCATTGCCTAGCATATCAATCAATGATGCTATGGTAGCCTTCGCTTCTGCAGCTTTGTTCTATGCTCGTGGGACTTGCTTGAAGAAGATGTAATGGAACTTGGTGCGTAGTGTTTCCATCTATGCTCTGTATGATATTAGCTTCTCATATTTGGTTGTATAATCATTGTTGACTTGACTGATGAACAACTATGAATCTCCAAAGATTTTAAGGCTCTTGATTCTCCATTGAATTGCTATCTTTAAACCAATGACTAGTTCTTCATATTCTTCTATGTTGTTTGTGCATGGGAAGTTGAGTCTGAAAGACTTTGGAATTGTATCATGATCTAGAGTAATAAGCACTATCCCTACCCCCTTACCATGGTTTGTGCATGACCCATCAAAATAGAGTTGCCATACCTTGATTGCTGGTTGTAGTATCATAATATATTTGTCAGGAAAGTCAGAAACAATAGGCTGATGGTCCTGAATGGGTGCCTCTGTTAGTTGATCTGCAATCACTTGCCCTTTGATGGCCTTTCTATCTATGTACTCAATGTCAAACTCACTTAAGATCATTACCCACTTTGCAAGTCATCTGGTGAGCACTGCTTTGCTTAGGAGGTACTTTAAAGGATCAATATGTGCGATCAACTTTGTTTGGTGACTCAACATATAATGTCTCAACTTCTGGGAAGCGAAGACAACTGCAAGGCATGAATTTTCAATTGGCGTATAGTTGAGCTCATATCCTACCAATGTTCTTCTTAGATAGTAGATGGCCCTTTCTTTACTTATGTCATCATGTTGTGCCAAGAGTACACCCAATGTTGACTCCATTACTGAGATATACAGAAACAATGGTCTACCTTGGACTGGTGGCACCAATATAGGAGACTTGAGGAGGTAGTCCTTGAATATTTGGAATGCTTGTTCACATTGCTTGGTCCATATGAATTTGACGTCTTTGTATAGTAGATGTTGGAATGGGTGGCACTTGTCTGCTAGCTGAGCTATGAAGTGCTTGATTGATTGGAGCCTTCCTTGTAATCCTCTTAGTTGCCTCAGGTTTGATGGTGGAGGCATGTCCAATATTGCTTTGATTTTCTTTGGGTCTACTTCGATGCCTCTATGTGACACTATGAACCCCAGTAGCTTTCCTGCTGTGACACTGAATACACATTTCTTTGGGTTTAGATGGACCTTGAATTCTTGCATTCTATCAAAGATTGGTCCCAATACTTGTAGATGATCATTGCAAAGCATTGACTTGGCTAGTATGTCATCGACATAGTCTTCCATTATTTTGTGGATGAGATCATGAAATATTGTTGTCATAGCCCTTTGATATGTTGCGCCAACATTATTGAGACTAAATGGCAATAGGTTCCAATAGTAAGTGCCCCAAGGACATGTGAAAGCTATTTTATGTTGATCCTCTGGTGTGATCCTTATCTGATTATACCCTGAAAATCCATCCATGAGTGATAGAATTTGATGTCCAACGGTTAGATCTACTATCATATCAATGTTTGGTAAGGGAAAGTCATCCTTGGGACAAGCTATGTTGAGATTTTTGAAGTCTGTCCAAATTTGTATCTGACCACTGTGCTTTGTAACTGGCACCAAGTTAGATATCCAGTCTGTGTATGGTATAGGTCTTATGAACTTAGCATCCAGGAGCTTCTTTAATTCTGCCTTGACTAGAAATACAACCTGGGGATGCATCTTTCTCAGCTTCTGCTTGACAGGTTTGGTGTTGGGTAGCAATGGGAGATGGTGTAGTACTAGCTCTGGATCTAACCCTAGCATATCCAAGTAGGACCATGTGAAATTGGTCATCCTTTCTTTAAAGAAGTTGATAAATTGTTCTGTCTCCTCAGGGGTGAGTGATTTTTCCAAGTATATGTTCTTTGGGTTCTTGTCATCTCCCAAATTGACTTCCTCTATTTCTTTTGCTAGCAATGCCGATTTCTCCTCTGTCAAGGGGAGGAGTTCCTTCTTTCCATCTTCTAGCACCTCAGTGATGTTTTCTCTAGAAGATACATCTTGTTTTAGCTTTTTATCATTATTTTGTTCTTTTTTCTTTTGTGGAATGGAAAGAGGAGCTGCCTCCCCAAAATATGCCACTCTGTTGAGGTCAATGGAGAAGCCTGCCTTGTGGTCCCTTAATGGAATGCCTTCCCTAAGTCCCATGAAATTAGCAATAGCCTCATTGTTCTCGAAGACATCTAAATCAGGGGGTCCTTGTTGATCCCACTCTATTAGCTCCAGGTGTAGCAAGATAGATACTTTCATGGTTTTTTGACTCTAGTTGATTGAAAGGGACTACATATATGGTTCCTACAAAACTAGATTGTGATGTGGATGCACCACTTGAGGTTTGATAAATGACATGTTTATCTATGTAGGGTTGTTCGGCAATGGACAGTTGGTCAAATAAGTCTTCTAGGTTTATGATAGTGTCTAACTAAGGGGAATAATCTAGGATCTATGGTTTAGAGTCATGAAGGGATCTCCACTCATACTCATGGGAGTCAGTCTCAATAGAATGCGCGTCAGATGTCTCACTTCCTTTGTTATCATCGATTTCTATGTGGAGGTCTATTTGGGTTTGTGTGGTTCTCTCTTTGGTGGGAAAAAACTATGCTAATATGTTTCTTATCAAGACATGTTTTGTGTTGTGCCCCGGGTGCATTTCTACTATTTGTTCCTGATCGACTTGGATGTCTTGGATCACTAGACCAGTTCTTTTTTGTCCATAGCCCAACCCTCTCTTGTTTCTCTAGGTTGGTGGGAGAGACAATTCCATTATGCCTTGTTGTCTTTCCCCCAACCTGGTTGTACCATCATACCCGAATCTTTGTAACATTGTATAACCATTACTATAGTTCGACAGGTGTAGGGTTTGTCAGATTGTCTCTTGTGGGTCTTGGTATAACTATGTATTGATATCTTGTTCAAATGGCTTTTCTTCTGCTATGTCTCCCTTTCGGACAAAGGTTGTGGGCGGACATTTGAATAGAACAGGCTATGGAGTTTCTGTTGTAATAACAGGTTGTGGCATGCCATAATTGCTCAGGCTCTGAGGCATGTGCATGATGGTGAAAGCCTCTTCATATCTGTACTGACCACAACCTTTGTTGGTGATGGATATTTTTCCCACTTGTCGTGTGACATCCTTAGGATTTGAATCTAAAGAAGAGGGAATACTTGTGTCTTGGTTAATGGCTATCTTTCTTACTATCTGTGTGACATCCTTAGGATTTGAATCTGAAGAGGATGGGATGCTTGCATCTTGGTTTAAGAGGACCTAGTTATCAGTGTTGATTTGGAAAACATTACAGTATTGGAAAGGATTAGGATCTCCCTCTATGATGATTTCCTCTCCCTGGTGTGGGAACTTGATGCATTGATGGTACGTCAAAGGTATGACTTGTATTTCCTATATCCAAGGTCTCCCTAGTAGCATGTTGTATCCCAACTCAAAGTCTAGGATCTGGAAGGGAGAGTTTTTGACCACTGGACCGATACAGACATGTAGAATGATAATACCTTTAGAGGAACTTTCCTCTTCATCATAAGCTCTGATATTTATCCTCCTTGTGATATCAATGTTTTATTCTGAATAGCCCAGTTTCTTGATTAAATTTAGAGTACAAATTTTTAACCTAGCTCCACCATCAACAAGGACCCTATGGATAGCACTTTTGTGGACCTGGACCAGTAAGTGCAAAGGATCATTATGCAGGGGTTTATGCGGTGACACATCATGGTCTGTGAATGAGGCATGTTTGTTAGCAGCTATATGGTTAACCATAATTTGGAAGCTCTCAGGTGTTATGTCCCTTGGGATAGCTGCATTCTAAAGGGCTTGGTCAAGTGCCAATTTATGCTATGGAGATATGCACAATAGGTCAAACATGGAGATCTGGGTAGGTGTGTGCTTTAGTTTATCCACTATGCTTGGCTGTGGATCTGAGTTTTCTTTAGGGTTGGTAGATACAGTAGATGAGGATGGTACTCCTTGCAAGATGACTCTGGTGTGGCGCGTTGTTACAACACATTTGTTACCTTGGTCTTTGATAGTGATAGTAGCCACATGGCTATCTGAAGGATTGAGGCAATTGATAACATTATCACTGTTGGCATATGTATAGTTAACTTGTTTTGCCTGTCCACCAAGCCCGGAGGCTTTTCCCTTGTTGTGATCATGAAAAGTATTGTTGAAGATAGTGTGATTAGTTGTGCATTTGGTTTGGATATTTGTCACATCGATGGCCCCTGTGTTAATCAGGTCTTGGATGGTGTGTTTCAATCGGTAATAGTTAGATGTTTTATGCCCTTTCACCTGATAAAACTCACAAAAATCCTTGTCATTATACCACCTTGGTTTGTTTGCATCCTGTTCAAAGTCCCTGATTTCTAGGAGAGTGATAGTTTTTGATTGTATCAACTTGCGTAAAGCTGATTCTATCTGCTCTTTTAATGGTGTGAAATCTCATTGCTAGAAATGAAACCATGGTTTGCGTTGATTCTGTTGTTAACTGTTTGACACAATGACCACTTGTATAGGGGGAGGTTGGTTTTGGATGTATGCTTATTGTGTGGGCCTTGTGGGTTGTTGGTTGGCCATAGGTGCACCTTGTAGTGACACCTTGGGTTGTGCATAGTTGATTGTCTTAACATCAATGACACCATCGTTGGTGACATTTTTTTTTGTTCCACCACTTAGCTTTGTCTATTGCATTTTTGTTCGTATTGGTTTGTGTTGGATCTGCAAGGATTCCTCTTTTGACTAAGTTCCACTCACAAAAAACTCCTCATTTGATGAGTTATGTGAAGTTCAGAGCTAATTGCAATTCTGTTGTGAATGACATGTCTGGAATCAGATTGTCAATGAACATTACTATTAGGTCTTGTTCAGGTACATCATATGTTATGCAGTTTTCCGTATTCCTCCATCTCTGTAGGAATTTCACAAAACACTCTCCATCCTTCTGTTTGATATCACAAAGTTCCTTGATGTTGACGTTGCGCTCGATGTTATGATGGAAGTGAGCGATGAACTTTTTAGCCAGTTCACCCTAAGACTGAATACCATGAGGTAAATGTGAGAACCATTCCATTGCTGGTCTGGCTAAAATTTGTGGGAACAGTCACATTAAATATGTCTCATCATGAGCGACCTGGACACAACTAGAAAAAAACTCTTGGATATGTTCAATAGGGTTGGTATTGCCCCTATATTTGTCAAATTTTGGTATTGAGAAGTGATTTGGGAATGGAGACATGTGTAGAGAATGGTCAAAGGGGTATGGGTATAAATCCTCTCCGGTGTAGGATTTAGTTTGCCTCTGATTTTGCATATCCATCATTTGGGTTTGAATTTATTGCATTAACATGTCTATTTGATATTGAGGTTGGTGTGTGATGACATTTCTCTGTGTTGTAGTGGGTATGAGGCTCCGCCTCTACGTCCCTTGAGTAGAAACATAGGATTTCATCTTGGGGACTTGATATTGATTTCTCACTGAGTGATTTTGAAATGGGGGCACATGAGTAGCCCATGGTGGGTTTTGATGCATTTTCTGTCGGGATTGGGAGTGTTGTTGTGGTTGAAACTGGGGTTGATACTGTGAGAGTTGATATTGCTACTGCTGAGGTTGGGGTTGAAGCTGGGGTTGCTGTTGCTAAGGTTGGAATTGAGGCAACTAAAGCTGGGGTTGCTATTGCTGGGGTTGGATTGGAGGCAACTAAAGTTGGGGTTGGATTTGAGGCAACTGAAGCTGGGGTTGGATTTGAGGCAACTAAAGCTGGGGTTTTTGTTTCTGGGGTTGGATTGATGTCAGAATGGAAAATGGTGTAGGCTTGGGTGGGCATTGACTATAAGTCATACCAGGAGAGATGGATCCTTGTGGACATAAGGAGTTGACCCCAAGACTAGTAGGAATTGACTGTAGCAGTGATATGGTTTTAGAATAGTTGGTATTTGGTGGGATGGAAGGCATAGCTTGAGAGCTTGATTTCCCCAGCCATGTGACCGAAGGTGGGAGCATACTAGTAACCACAAGTGCACTCAGTTGCAAGCCTATCATGCTTTGAGTGGAAGATGTGCTAGCTTGGTTCGTGCCGTTGGTTTGACTGGGTATTGTCTATGTCAATTTGGGTAATACCAATGGTGGGAAGATTTGAGAGACAAAAGGCAGTATCTGAGGAGGTTGAGCAGTGTTTTGACCCACGAGAGGGTTTTTAGGCCATATGGTTGATACACTAAATTCAGTGGGGAGTTTGACTCCCTTCTTTATCAGCATGAATAAGAAGTGTTATGGGTTCCTCTCTACAACAATATCAACCACTTGTGTGGAATGGGTATCTTTCTCTATATTTCTAGCTCCTCTTCTGTGACATTTTGGAATACAACTGACCCACGGGGAGGTTCAGTGAATAGAGCAGGATTGATATTTGTGAAAGGATCATCCTCTCGCTCTATTTCCCAAGTAGGGAATCTGTTGATATATGACTCATCAGGTTGTGCTCTAGCCTTTGACCTTGTGTAAGGCCCTCCATGAGGTGTTTGAGACATAGTGTGGTCCATATTTTGTAACTAAAACAAGTGATATAAAGAAAAAAAAGAAGAATATCCTCTCTAAGGAAGTCTGTGTTATGTTTTGGACAAGGGTAATTCTAAGGATAGATTTTGATATATCTTGATCTCAAAGTGGTGATGATGTAAAAAGATAAGATTTGTCGACCTTTGCCTTGAAAAAAGTCACTTTGATAAAGATGATGATGTTTGATATGATGAGATCAAGGTATTTCGAGTCTGAGCTTTCGAACTAACAATGTTTTTGACAATAATCATGCTTTTTAGAGAAGGGATGATCTTAAATGTTTAGAGATTCATACAATGTTCTTCATGTTTTCCTGGGATAGACACTAGTTTTGGACACCAAATGAAGAGTTCTCTCAAGGTTTTTAGGCTTAAAACAGGTGTAAAATATCTCTGGTCAAGTGCAGCAAAAATCCATTGATTGCGGTAGTGTATAGTCGATTGTGGTACATTATCACCGATTGCGGTAATAAACAAGTTGATTGTGGCAATAAACAATTAAACTACGGCCGACTTCCTTCAATTGCGGCACAACGTGGGAAATTGTAGTAAAAGAGGAACAGTCTCAAAAAAAGACTAAAAGATGTGTAGCACTGCTTGACAATTTTGATATTTTGGAACAATGCTTCTGATTTGCAAGGCAGTTGACATTGAAAACCCTAGACTTTAACACATTTGACTCATTTTGATAGTTTGGATGTTTTGTTTTGCATTTTCAAAAACTGATTAAGGAAACAAGCATGATAGACACTGTGTTTTTGAAGAATGAAGACTGATAATGTGTATGTTCTACAAATTTTTCAAGTTACAAGGTTACCACGAGGTCTCAACAATGAACAGTCAGATTAATCTAGGTCAATGGCTTTAGAATACAATGTTATAGGCCCAATGCTTAAAAGTTCATTAGCTCACACAACAATTGTCACACTACTAGGACACGATGGTCCATGACATAGGTGCCCGCGTTTTTGTCATTTCCAAGTATTGTTGCCGTGGAGTGAAGATCTCTTTCAATACACAAATACCGTGGGACACATATGTTGGGAATCTTTGGGGGGAAATTTTGCAACCCCTTGCACTATAATAAGGTATCTGTTCAGAGGTAAAATGGGTTGGCCTCTAATTATCAAGGTTGTAGTAAGGGTCCGTGGAGTCTATCCAATCAGTTTGTACGTGTGTGACTCACTTAAGAACCTAGTTGACCACGCTGGCTCCTTAGGGATATTCACTCGATCCAGACTATCATCAACACACCTCGCCTGAGCTTGGCTAGATAAGACAGAACTTTGGTTCACGCCTTGGTTATATACCGATCAAAAGGATTACTGGTTTAAGGTCATTCTCCAAGGAAGAAGCGTATTCCCCGGATAGACCTTTCTAAAAAGTTTAAAGGTTTTTAATCTAACAGATTGTGCAAGTGCACCCAAAACTCAAGACACAAGGTAAATCAATTAAGCTCTGAAAATTTGAAATGTGAACTAAGCTACACCACCACACAAGCACAAGTGTTTAGTTTTAAGCTCAAAAATAGGTGTTGATTGCTTGTTCAATTTTAATGTACCAAATCAAGAAATTCTTTTCCTTGTTCAATTTTAGTCCCCACGTCAATTTTAAGCTCAATTTTGAAATGTGAGATGTGTGACAAACACTTCTTTTTAAACCCAAATTGACAAGTGAATGAATTTTAAGTTGTATTGTTATCTTGCCTCCTCGATTTGTACATGTCAAAGAAAGTGTATAGTATCTTTAGAAATGAAATCTTTCAATCCAAAACAACAGAATATCCAAAAACTCAAGGATTGTTGAGATTGCTAAAATTAATGGTGACTTTATACTTACCTGCGAATCTCTTAATTGAACCAATGTACCTCGTGTATGCTTCGCTTTGATCTTTAGCTATGATTGCGAGAATAGCCCTTTGTTGTGATCGATAGTTGATGGTTCTCCTTCTCGCAGCTCTTAATTCTCTAGCACCTTGCATCTGATTATCCTCTTGGCCATTAGTCATTTTCTCAATCCCCAAGAAATCAAGAAAGAACACACAAAAATAAATTTTTTTCAAAGATCTTTCTTTTTATGAAAATATTTCTCAGAAAAAATAAAATAACAGAGAATAAAGTCCTTGTATAATTTCAAGACCTTTCCAAAAATGTAACTTATTTTATAAGAAATGCTGATTTGTGTCCAAAATTAAATTTTTATGAAATATCATAAAAAAATTATAAAAAATCATAAAAAATTTAGAAAAATCTAAATTTTGGACAGTATCTTTCTTATGCCAAATAATACCTGTAAAAACAAATTTAGATCATAATTCCTTAATTTGTGCCCTAGGGACCCATTTTATCATAAAAGACTAGTTTGAAAAGATATGTTATTTTTGCAAAATAATTTCATAGAAATTAAAATCACATAGAATAGACCCCCTCTATAATTTCAATACCTTTCCAAAAATGTAACTTTGTTGATAAGAAATGCTGATTTGTGTCCAAAATTAAATTTTTATGAAATATCACAAAAAAGTTATAAAAAATCGTAAAAAATTCAGAAAAAAATTTAAATTTTGGACTGTAGCTTTCTTATGTCAAAAAATACCTGCAAAAAAAAAATTGAGATCATAATTCCTTAATTTGTGCCCCAGGGACCCATTTTATCATAAAAGACTAGTTTGAAAAGATCTGTTATTTTTGCAAAATAATTTCACAAAAATTAAAATCAGTGAGAATAAACCCCCTCTATAATTTCAATACCTTTCCAAAAATGTAATTTTATTGAAAAGAAACTCTGATTTGTGCCCATAAATGTTTTTTTATGAAATACCACAGAAAAATTATAAAAAAAATAAAAAAGCTCAGAAAAATCTGAATTTTTGTTTGGGGCCTCCTTAGATCAGCGTCAACTTGCAAAACAAATTTCATAAAATAATTCCATGCGGTTTGAAAGATATGACCAAAGTTCACGCGAGCTGTAAGTTCACGTCATGTTCACCAAAATGTACACCTCTTTTCATGATTCGTGGTTCCCAAGCTTTCTAAAGGTGAGGGTTAGTAGCAAAGGTTTTACAAATGATATAAATCCAATACACAAATACTACTAAAATGAATAACTTGAAGCATAACCAATAAAATGTACAAGCAAAGAAAGGAAAACAAATGAATGCAAACCCCAAAGTGCTTGAAGTTTCTATTGTCTCTATCTACTCCTTTCGAAACACTATTTTTGATGCTCAGTATTGGTGTGGGCAGCGTCTATGACTTGAGAAGCGTCGAGAATTTACTAATTGAAATGTGTGTGTGATTGTAAGATGGATTGAATGCTAGAACCAAACTGACATAGTAATGGCGCACGAGAGCTTGAAATCCTGGATCCTTCAAATGGTTATGAAGGGTTTATTATATAGGAATTGGGGATGAAATGAACGGTTGAGA
>MU227133.1:2248398-2261969 GCA_018584345.1 Thuja plicata
CAATCTTCTAAGGAGGCCTACATAGGAGGATTAAATTCCCATTAAAGCCTTTACCCCTAGGAGAGGACCTATATTAAATATAATTTAGGAATCAACGCTTCGAAACCTGAAATAGCCGACCTGGAAGCGGGAAATACTTTTTGCAAAGGCCGACCTCCTGAAACTGCAAGACCCTGGGATCTAAATCCTAGGTCAAGGTTGAGGTCGACCCTAACCTAGGTCAGGGTTGAGGTCGACATAGACCTAAAATGTTGACCTTGACCCTAAAGCCCAGAATCACCAGTCTGTAGTCCAGAATGCAGAAATTAGGCCAAACAAGAGTGGAAAGAGGAATAGAATAGGGAGGAAGCCATGTCAAGATTAGGAACCCATTCAAGGTGCTTTTCATGACCCCAAACCACTTACTCAGAAGGCTAAACATGTCTACAATGGAAGTGCTTCCATTTTTGACAATTTTATGTGTATATTCCAACATGTAATATATATTTGAATGTTTATATATATATTATTACAAAAACATTCTATGCATAAAGGGAGAGTTGAACATAATGGTGAATTTAGTTTTTCATTTGTATTAGGCATGTTTATGTGTTTATGTATATTTATACAATTTGTATATATACATATATATTAGGGTGTATTTAAGAAGGTACATGTGTAAAAACAAAGAACTAATGCTAATATGCATGTTTGTTTCTAAAAATTTATACAACTCAAATATACTGCATGAAATATTCAAATCACCTTGCAACTATTCATTTTTTTGAAAAAACTTTTAAATATGCAACCCACTATCTTATTCTAAAAAAAAAAAATATAAACTTTATCAATCTTTCTTTTGGGGAAAATACATGGTTCTACATTTACAAATTTTATTTCTTTCTTTCAAATGAAACTACAACTTTACAAAATGGAACTTTACATTGAGAAATTACACATTTAAGAATTTCTTCTCAAATGAAGCTACAAGCTTTTCAAAATAAAATTTTACAATAAGAAGCCACACTTTAACCACTTCTTTCACACTATATTTTCTTCCTTTCATCCATAAGCAGAACATGCAATAAAATAAATCTTGACCATGGAGGATCACCTCCCAACTTAGTCCTTTACAAGGCCACCCTCGATATAGGAGAAATAGAAACTAAATATGATACAAACATCCCAAAACATATGCACAACAATTTTAGCAAGCAATACAACACAAAAAATCCCAACCCAAGGCTTACACACAAGGTCTCCAAATGACCCAATTAATGGGGTGAAGGTGGACCAAATACTTAGGAGATTCCAAACATAAATTGAAAATACCTTCACAAGGCATACAAGACCACATCCTTTCTTCTCAATACAAAGCCCACAAAATACCTTATGACCCCCAATGGATATATGTGAAAACTCCCCTTATGACCTCTAAATAACAATGGCACAAAGACCCCATAATATTTTCCTCATACCTCTCCTCCACCAGGGGAGACTATACACTCACTAAGTTGTCCTAAAACCCTTCACCCCAAGGCTACTCTTCCCTCCCAAGGGTGATTTTGGCCTTGCAATCCAAAAAATAAACAAGCATGAAAGATATTGCAACCACCATGAAAGAAACACAATAAAATCTTCACAACACATTCATCTACAAGATTTCATACACAATTAACATTAAAAAAATGGAGATAAAACCACCAACCTCTACTCAAATTATGGAAAAATGAAGTTTGATGAAGAGCTCCAAGTCCTAAGTCCTTTTTTTTTCTCTAAATCTCGCCTAATTCTGTAGTTGTCCCCAAAATTGGAGAGTGGGTGATCAAACTCTAGGTCTTGGGAGATCCCACTAAAAAGGCTCTACAAAATTACCACAACCCTCTTGGAAGAAGACATGAATTTTTATTGGTTGATCTTATGAAACAAGGAGGGTAAGGAAAAATAGGGCCCAAGGCACTCCCTGATATCCAAACCAACTTGCAGAACAACTTAGAAGCAACAACAAAGAAAGTGAGAGAAAGAAAGAAGAATATTCTATTTATTTCATCAAACATCATACATGCCAGGCTGTAAGGCCTTCCTAGTTATGGCCATATACATTTAGATCTTTACAAAATAATCTTCATACATGCAAGGTCACAGACCTGTGATCCAAATCTTCTAACTTATTTTTTTTTCTCTTAAAACTGCCCCCAAATCTAAGAACACAAACTAAATATATACAAGAGACCACAAAAGAGGTTGACACCAAAGATCCTAAAGATCCAATGTAGGAAACATCAAAGACCTAGATTTAGGTCCACACACATCCCAATAAAAGAACCCAACATTAATTATGCTATGAAAATTAAATGCATACGTCGGCTAGAAGATTCAACGTCCAAAAACTAACTCAGTAAGAAAGACTACCAAGTATAGAGACCAGTTGGTGAAAACCACCAAGCAACCAAGAGCAACCATGGATACCCCATTGGTGAAGCCAGCCAAAACAAGTAACCCAGCCTGAGTGGTGAAAAAACAAATCTTCAACCAACCAACAAGAATAGTTACCAAGCACTTTAGCGAGTAGTCTCCATCAAGCTACCGAACAAACATATTTTAGGTTGATACAAGATTGCCAAGAAGCCAAGATGCTCCTCCATCAGACACCTATGGTTAAAAGAAATGATTCTCTAAATCATGAATCAGGTACAACTTGAATTGAATCCAACTTAGATTGAGAAATCCAAGATGAGTCCTCAATTAGTCTGTTCTTCCACTTTACTAGATATTCCATGTAATCTTTTCCTTTTGTACTTCTGCCAACTCTCTGTTTCAAAATATGCTCAATTTCATCTATTTGTTTCTTAGGATAATCACTCAGTACTGTTACTTCTTTATCGGGTTTATGATACTCATACAAGTCTAAAATGTTGAATATAGGTGATATATCCATGTCATCAGGTAATTCTACTTCATAAGAATTTCCATTGCCAAATCTTCTCAATATCTTGCAAGGACCAAATTTCTTCATCTTCAGTTTACCATATGTTCCAATAGGAAATATTCCTTTCTTCAAATGAACCATAACTGCATCACCAACTTCAAAATTATTATGTCTTCTTGATTTGTCTGCAATATCCTTGTATTTTTGATTACTTTGCTCCAACTTATGTTTCACTTCCTCATGCAATATCTTCATAAACTTAGAAAAATTTTCTCCTTCATCACTTCTCTTCTCTTTCCTAGCAATATCTCTCAAGTTTGATATACCTCTCAGTTGTGTGCCACTAACAATCTCAAAAGGCATCTTTCCAATACTTCTATTCACACAACTATTATATGAAAATTCTTCTTGTGATAATATCAAATCCCAATTACTCGGTGTGTCTCTAACTAAGCATCTTAGCAAGTTACCCAAAATTTGGTTTACAACCTCTAGTTTTACACCAGTTTGTGGATGAAATGTAGAACTATAATTCAACTTGGTGTACAACTTCTTCCAAAGTATTTTTCAAAAGTAGCTAACAACTTACTATCTCGATCAGAGATGAAAATCTTCGGTAATCCATGCAATTTGAGAATCTCCTTAAATAAAAGATCTTCTATATGCATTGCATTTGATGTTTTTCTACATTATATGAAATGTGTCATCTTTAAAAATCTATCCACAAAAAAAATAGGGAATCATTACCTCTTACTATCCTCGGTAAGCAAAGAACAAAATCCATGCTGATATCACTCCAAGGTTATTTAGGAATAGAATTCAGTATATACAAACCAGTATTCTAACTTACTCATTTTGCAACTTGATAAAATCCACAACTTTTCACAAATTTCTAAACATCTTTATACAACTGAGGCCAAAAATACCTTTCCTTAAGTAAACTCAATGTCTTATCAATTCAGTAATGTCCAAATACTACTATGTTTTTCCTTTATCAAATTGATTCTCATTGATACTCTTGATATGTAGAACTCAATACCTTTGAAGAACATATCTTCTTGAATGAAATAGTCTTCATAATTACTTGGTTGATTTGGAACAGGTGCTCTGCACATTCTCCACTACTCAATAAAATCAGGGTCATTTTTATACAAATGATTCATATCATCAAAACCAAGAAACTCAATTCTCATTTTAGTCAACAAAGATCTTCTTCTACTCAATGCATCGACAACTCAGTTAGAAACTCCACTCTTATGCTTTATCACAAATGTGAAACTCTGCAAATAATCTACCCATTTCATATGTCTCTGACTCAACTTAATCTGACTACCCAAATATTGTAAATCCTTATGATCAGTATACAACACAAATTCACTCGGCATCAAATAATGTTTCCATTTCTTCATAGCTTAAACAATAGCATACAATTATTGATCATAGAAAAAATATTTCCTCTTAGCATAATTCAAATTTTCACTATAGAAAGCAACAAGTTTACCTTATCGAGTCAACACAACTCCTTTTGCACTTCCACTTGCATCACATTCAACTTGAAATACCTTATTGATATCAGGTAAGGCTAATACAGGTAATTCAACAACCTTTTGTTTCAAAGTCTCAAAACTTTTATCTGCTCCATGTGTCCATTTGAATTCTCTTTTGTCTCCCCTCATTGTCTCAGTCATAGCATTATAAATAGAACTAAATTTTTTGATAAACTTTCTGTAAAAGCTTTCCAATCCATAAAATGATCTTACCTCACTGACATTCTCAGGTGTAGGCCAACTAATTATAGCTTCAAATTTCTTAGGATCCATCTTCAAACCATCAGCTAAAATCACAAAAACTAAATACACAAGTTCTTCTTTCATGAAGGAACACTTTTTCAAATTTATCAGCAACTTTTCCTCTTTCAATCTCTACAACACTTGTCTTATATGCATCAAATGCTCTTCTCTAGTCTTACTGAATATCATAATATCATCCAAGTATACAATCACACATTTATTCAAGAATTTATTCAAAACCTCACTCATCAACCTCATAAATGTACTTGGTGCATTAATTAATCCAAAAGGCATAACTAACCACTCATACAAACCTTCTTTTATCTTTAAAGCAGTCTTCAACTTATCACCTTCTCTGATTCTGATATGATGATATCCAATCTTCAGTTTAATTTTGGTAAAATATTTTTCTCCACTCAAATAATCCATTATATCATCCATCCTCGGTATAGGAAATCTATACTTAACTATTATTTTGTTGATTTCTCTTGAATTAGTACACATTCACCATTCTCCATTCTTCTTAGGTTCTAAAACTAATGGTACTACACATGGACTCAAACTTTCTCTCATCAAACCCTTGTTCAACAACTCCTGAACTTGTCAGTTGAGTTCCTCATTCTTATTTGGTGTCAACCGGTGTGGTGCCTTGTTTGGAAAACTAGCTCTAGGAATCAAATCCATACAATTAATAATATCTATCATCGACAACAAACCATCAAGTACATTATCTGAAATGATCTCCTTGTACTCGGTGATAAATTTCTCAACTTCTTCAGGAAATTTATCTTCTGTGTTCTTACTCAATTTGTTAGGAATCAAAGATTAACATATATCATTCATTTTCAAATCCTTAACAAAATGTCTACCTTCCATCAAACAAACTTTCATAGATGTACATATCTCACCAATAGATTCTTCAACCAAGGGCAACACTATTTTCTTCTTACCATCAACCCAAATAGTATATTTGTTCCCTCTTCCATCATGTATAGCATGTCTATCATATTTCCAAGGTCTACCCAACAAAATATGACAGCAATCCATAGGCATAATATCACACAACACCTTATCATAATACTTTCCAATTTTCAGATTCACAAAAAATTGTTCGCTCACCATTAATGTATGCTCATCCTTGATCTATGAAATCTGATAGGGCTTCAAGTGCTTCATTCTTTCCAATTTAAACTTTGTGACCATCTCCTTCGGTGCTAGATTCTCTGAGCTTCCACTATCAAAAATTACCTTCAACACTTTGTCTACAACTGGTCTTGAAAAAACTTTTCCTTATAGGATCTTGCTTATTATTCTCACTCAATAATATTCTTCTGACCATTAGGTTTTCTTCCTTCTTAGGTTCATTCGGTGACTCTTCTTGCACCAAGGCATTTCTACTACTACTGACTTTCTTGCTTGCATGTGTACACTCAAAAGATCTATGTCTTTCTTCACCACAATTGTAACAAGTTCCTTAGAACCCTTTTCTTCTATATCCACCTTGGGAGTAGTTGCCTCTTCCTTGGAATGAACTTCCACCTTTCCACTTGGTATTACCTTTGTCTTGATCTATTTTGTCTAGATACGATCTACTATTTTCACCATAAGATATACCTCTTCCTCTAGGGAATCTACCTCCTCTTCTTCTTTTCCTTTGTTCATATCTTTTGTTTAATTTACCCTCAACTTTTAGGTAAAAATGATATGCCACTTCAACACTTTCAATCTTTACCAAGCTGATCTCATCTTGTATAGAACCTCTTAATCCATTCAGATATCTCTCTATTCTTCCCACTTGATCTTCAACATGTCTAGATCTGATGTCCAATCTATAAAATTCCTCGGTGTAATCTTTTACCAAGCTATCTTTCTACTTCAAAATTTGAATTCTCCTAACTAGGTTGATCTGGTAATCACAAGGTAAAAAATTTCCTTTCAATTTGTTTATCATCTTATCCCATACCTTGATCTTGTCTTTACCCTTCTTCTTTCGATCTAATTACAGATGCTCCCGCCACAAGGATGCATGAAATTTCAAATTTGTACCTACAATCTTCACCTTCTTCTCCTCTGATACATTCTCATATTCAAAGTATTTCTCCATCTCATCTATCTAGTCTATCAACTCATCAGAATCAAAATTTCCACTATACTTAGGATTATTAAATTGAGGTGTGGACTTCAAACTTGTCAATTCTCACAAGAATCTCTCTTCTTTGTGATCTATTACAGGTGAAGTTGCATCTTTGCCTTGCATTTATTCAACTTCACCATCACTAAAATATTCAAGAAGTCTTCCTCTGTGCTGGGCTATCTCAACAACTTCCAATCTTACAACAATCTATCTTATCATATCAGCTAGACCTGGATCTGCATTTCCTCTCCCATGAACCAACACTGTGCATTTGTAGGTCAGATGATAATTTGCTACCCTACAAAAAATTTCACTAGGGTTCACAAGAAGGAACCTCAGATCTCACCTTCACTCTAATACCACCTGATGCAAGAAGGGTAAGGAAAACCAGGGCCCATGGTACTCCCAGCTATCCAAATCAACTTGCAACATAACTCAGAAGAAACAACACATAAAGTGAGAGAAAGAAAGCAAAATATTCTATTTATTTCATCAAACATCATACATGCTGGGTTGTAAGGCCTTCTAGGTTATGGCCATATACTTTTAGATCTTTATAGAATAATCTTCATACATGCGAAGTCACACACCTGCAATCCAAATTTTCTTACTTATTTTCTCTCTTAAAACTTCCCGCAAATCTAAGAACAAAAACTAAATATATACTAGAGACCACAAAAGAGGTCGGAACCAAAGATCCTAGAGATCCAACATAGGATAAAACAAAGACCCAAATTTAGGTCCACATGCATTCCAATGAGAGACCCCAACCTTAATTATGATATAAAAATTAAATGCACACGTCGACCAGAAGATCCAACGTCCAAAAACTAAATTAGAGAGAAAGACTACTGAGAACAGAGACCAATCGGTGAAAACCACTGAGTAGCCAAGAACAACCACCGAGACACCATCGGTGAAGCCAACTAAAACAAGTAACCAATCCCAAGTGGTGAAACAAAACACCTTCAACCAACCAACAAGAATAGTTACCGAGCACTTTACCAAGCAATCTCCTTCAAGCTACCAAACAAACATATTTTTGGTTGATATAGGATTTCCAAGAACCCAAGATGCTCTTGCATCATCTTACCAACCTCTTACAAGGTTTCTAAAATCAGAAACTAGAGTGACTTGGGAAGGAGAAACAAGTAACTTGCACATGATTGGGAAGGTTGTCTACCCAAGACCATCTTCTCCAAAATTTGATTTTCGTCCATCTTGGAAAACCAACTTTTGGAAGGTCTCAAAACTCATACCTAGGTGGTCCCATGGTTAAAAATGACCCTTACCCATAGGTATACCAACTGGGCCTTCAAAAAGGACCTAAACTCAACCCTAGGTGTTAATTTAACCCTCCAAAAAATTACCTAAAGTTTACCTATGGGTTCATCTTTCTTGGACCACACTTATGGCTCTCTAACCAAGTGATTTTCGTGGGGATCCAACATGGTACCATCCTAGGTTTTGTTGAAACACATCATCCTCAAATGGACATGTCATATTGACATATACATAATACATTTGTCAAGTGACCCCACAAAAATGCACACCACAAAAGACACATGACGTCCACTGAGGAATTTACAAAATTACAATTTACAATCTACAAGTTGAGAAACCGTACAAGAATTCACTTTTACGAAATAAAGCACATTACATACGAGGTTTTGTCTCTTCATTAGACATAACCTTGGATTTACTACCACACATAGGTTTGGTTCTATTTCTCCATTTAATTTCTATGGTCATAATCTTGATTATCTCAATTCGATTATCAATAGTCCAAAATAATCACATATATACATAATGCACAAAAATAATATCAATTAAGCATATATCATGAAATAAAATCTTTTCATAATCCAATAATAATTAATTTTTTATGGAAACTATTGACATATCAACAATGATTCCTCTTGAAGACACATGTATAAATAAGTTTATGAAGACAATCCACTTGATCACCTAACTTTCAGTTAATTCCAATCTACTCTAAACAATAAATCAATATAAGTAACCCAATTAACATGAAATCATTGATTAATTACATCATCATAATAATCACCTAATTCGACCAATCAAAATGCATGTATTAATGTACTTTGACATCATCATGAAAGTCACTAAAATCTACTAACCATATCACATGTTATAATATATCATACATTGTGACCTTAAGTACTAGGATCGACATATAATGAAATACATCACGTCAAACCATCTATATACTAGAGTCTAATCAAGTTGATCTCTAAGTGTTGTTGATCATTAGTGTCCCACACTTAGTCTTTTATCTAGGCAGTTTAGCCGGTCATCACTATGACCGAGCTATCCGGCATAGTCGTTGCCGAGAAGTTAATGGTTTCTGAGTGACTCGACAATTAAGAAAAAGTTGATCATGTTCATGCCGAGTGCCAAAGTCTCAATGTGTCGAGCAAGATAGTTTTGACATACATGTTTGGAATGGCACAAACTTGAAGGTAAACTATTTTGGGCTGACTTATTCATGCATTTAATGATTTCAACGGAGTTAATTAAGCATTAATTATTTGATCCCAATGCATGGCATGGAGCCAATCAGAAATTGGAATTCCCAAGCGGCATAAGCATTTGATCCTGATCGTTGATCTAGATCTAGATGCTAGATTCATAAACCATATAAGATTGCTTCTTTAAACCCTAAAAAGAGAGTGTAGAAGGTATGTATGAGAGGAGAAGTGTATGCATACATGAGAGATGTACAAAGGGTTATTTTGATAGAAGAAGCATAGATCTAGCAGAGTGAAAGAGCAGTGAACAACATAGTAAAGACATATCATATTATTAGATCAGAGAAGGTATTGGAAAGAGGAGATCCATTATCAGAATTAGAGTTCATAATGAAGGATTAGTTATTAGACATTCTAACTAGTGTATCATGTGAAATCAATTAATAGAGTGGTTCTAACAGACCTTTCTAAATATATTAACTGAGCACTTACTTTGTTGTAATTTTAAATCCTTTTACAAGGTAGATTGTAACAATCTATAGCTCTTAACTAGGCAGACCTTTAACTAGGTAGATTACATATTGTGATCAAACTTTGTAGCCCTAATAGGCACACCTTATTGCTGCAGTAGTGAAGATTTTTTTGGGTGTCATCCCCACCCCATTTTTACCTTATTGGGTTTCTAGGTTACCAAAATTTTGTGTCTTGAGTTATTTATTTACTGTCATGGATGCTACTAGTTGATAGATCAATTACATTTATGCATGGTTGTGGATCAGTTTTGTTTTAAAGGATAAAAGTTTTAAGATCTGATTCACCCCCCCTCTTAGTATCTTGATTTCCCATATTGTATTTCCAAAAATTGGTATCAGAGCTCAGTTCTCCTACAAAAGGTTTTAATCAGCTTGAGAGTACAGATCTTGAAATGGAGATTTACAAATTAGGTAAAGTCATTGAGAATCAAAAGATTGAAATTCAGTTAGCATTGCATCACCTTGAGACAACAAGATAGGAACTAAAGAATTCCTTGCAAGCAAGGAAAGATTTGGCCAAACAAATGAATGATACTCATTATCAGGAAGAAGACACTACAAATCTATTTCAGAATGGAAACTCTACTGAGAGCGATGCGACAATTGTAGATCTACTAGAAAGGAACAATACATTGTGTGAAGAAGTCTGAAACCTGATAAGAGAACAAGAAATGAAAATAGTAATACTATGTGAAGTAGTGGAACAAAAGAAGAAAGATGAAGATGAAAAAGCTATGGCTAAAGAAGATAAAAGAATGATGACCATTAGACTCGATGAAAGGACACATGAAGTACAAATGATGACAAACAATCAAGTTGACATGGTGAATCAACTGTTACTTGTAAATCAGGAGATCAGTAGCAAAGACATGGAAATTGTGAATGTGAGATCTAAGAACAGTCAATTGAAAGATGAATTGAGATTTGAGAAATAACTGAATGAAAGATTGAATAGACCCAATGAAGCCTTGACTCATTTTGAAAAATTGATGGAAGAATCAAGAAGATCTAAAGACTCTTCTAGATTAGGTCACATTGAACAATAGACATATATGGAGAAAGGAGAATAATCTAAGATTGGTGAAAAGAGGAATGCAAAGTCAAAGAACAACAAGCCTGTATGCCACCATTGTGGAAAATCAGGACACACAACAAATATCTGCCGAAGAAAGAATAGTAAGTCCAATCCTAAACCTAAGTTCAATGGTTATTGATTTAACTGTAAGAAGTTTGGACATCAAGCACATGAATGTTGGGCAAAGGCAAATATTGCACCTCCCACACCTATATTCAATGGGTATTATTACAACTGTCAAAAATTTGGACATAGAGCACAAGATTGCAGATCTAATGCTAAACAAAAATGGACATCAAAGACACAAGAAAAAGCACCAAGGAAGGGTAACACTTACAATTGGGATTATAACACATGGCATAGCTTTCATTACTATGGTGAGTATGGACATGTTCCAAAAAAATGCATAAAGACATATTTCAGAGGTAAATCTAAGAGTTGGATGAATGGAAGCCTAGTTTTCTATAACTGTCTGAAAATCGGTCACTCTAGGAAAGATTTCAAGATGACAGTACCTGCTCCCACAGTTGAGAAGATTAGAGCACAGATGAACTAGACATGGATAAAGAAAGCAGAACCATGTAGCAGTGAAGCTACTGAAGCCGAGGTGAGCCAATCCAATGGATCAGGTGATCCCACCATCACTAATTAAGCAAAGAAAGGTATGTAAGGAACTATGTTTATATCTCATATCTTTTATTCGTTCCTAACATATAAAAGTGTAATAGTCCATATCTACATATAATAAGATGCATCAGGACATATTTTGAGTTATGTAGTGAGCAAAGTCAAAATGCACTATAGGTGCCGAGAAACAATATATTTCTAATGTATGTCGAGTAAGTTTTGTTTGATGACCAAGAGGAAAGTGAATTTCATGAGACGACCAAGGATAGTTGTTTGGAACTCACTCAATAGAAAGAACATTTAATGCTGACCTAACTTTCGACCATTGGAGCCTATATAAAGGGAAGAGCTATTTCATTTCTTCTCACCATGCAATTAAGAATTTTATAAGAGTGATTCTACATTTGTGAACTCTAATTTTGCAAAGATTTTTGAATATTTCTATAGCATGCCTTCAACAACCTTTTTAGAAGAAAGTGCAGATTTTATCACTTGCCGAGGTACTCTATTCGTGATCCTTGAAACCCTATTTTTTGGAGAAAATGACCACAAGTTATTCTACATGAGCTAAGAGAATGGAGGAGTTGATAAACATTCAATTGGTAAGGAGTGACACATGTACGCCTCCTAACTTTCTAGAAGTTCATGAGAGCGCCATCAAGGGTGATCTAATCAGAGCCCTATCATCAATTCCACTAAAGGTACTTATGATCCCTGATATCCGATCATGTTATATGTGCAAGATAAGTGAAGTTGGAGATCATGAGCTAAGGGCATCTTACAACAAATTGTGGATAGATGGATCCCTAAAAGATGAACACAAACATTTAGCCAAGAGAGGGTTAACTCATGCCCTAGAATTTCTGAGAGAGTTCAGAATGGAATGGATCAAGATTAATTTGAGTCATATACATGACATGAACATATGGCTAGAAAATGGACCAGTGAAGATAACAAAGGAAATCATCCATCGAGTAATTGGTTATCCAATTCTAAATGGGAAGAAAACTATGAGATGTCAGAGTAAGGAAAACATTGAAGAATTCACTAGAGCCATTTGGAACAAAATAGGGATGAAGATATCTACAATTATAGATTTGGAGCTTGATTTTGCAGTTAGGGTTATAGTTCATAATTTTTATCAGTCAAGCCGACTGGACAGTGTCCCCTGCCTTGTAGTCGACTAGGCTTAGAAAATAGTGAAGAAGGATCATACTCATGACCTTGTTGAGCTTCAATTAATGCAACTAGTCAAGAACCTTTCTTCAATCAGAAAGGAAAATAATTCAGTATGTAAGTTTGGATCTCTGCTCACATGCATATTTTTCTACATATAGAATACATTTCATACTTTTGGAAACATAGTGTGGAAAACATACAGACCTATTGTGTGTGTAAAATTACACCTTCATGAAATTAAGATTAAGAACAATAATTCTATGGAAATATAATACAAATTAATCTAAGAATCGAAGCTAAAAATCTATATCATCTCATGGTTCTCTATCCAAGCTTTGTTAAGAGAGCTCTCAGGCTTAATCTCTCTCAAGGACAATCCTAGAACGAGAAATGAATGATAAACAAAAATGCTCAAATCTAGCTTAAGATGCTCAAAATGCTCCAAGATATGTTAGAAAACAACAAATGCTCCTAAACATGATATACTAAATGTTATGCAAATGCTGAAATACTCTCAAAAGCTCTCAAATGCTCTTCATATGCCTATAATAAGGATGATTTTTCTCTTGAAATTCTTGGATTCCAAACACAAAGGAAATGGCTTGTATTTATAGAATTTTCCCAAGGGTAGGGGGTAGAGTGAGTTGATCATGATCAAAGTTTGGCTAAGTCAAAAGATTTGAGGTGTTCTCAAATGGAGGGAAAGTTGGTTGGTTGTCTCAAAGATATTAGGAATTAAATAACTCAATCATTTAATTAAATTAGCCATGGAAGGGTGAATGGGTTGGATTTGATCTTTTTGATTTGAACTATACAATTGAAAAATCAATTGC
>MU227133.1:2262019-2275880 GCA_018584345.1 Thuja plicata
GAAAAATCAATTGCATAATTTGATTAATCCCTTTAGGCTTGAATTTAATTATTTGATTTCATGATTATTTGATCTTTTAATTTGATTTGATTTTTGTCCATTTGTTTTGATAAATGTCCATTTGATTGGATCCATTTGTTTTGCATTGAGATGATATTTTAAGGCATTTGGCTGAGATTTATAGTTTTAAAAGTTTGAGATACACCTGGTAAATTTTAGGTGTCTACACCTATCACACAACAAATCAATGCATTTATTCAGCAATTAGGTGATAATTTTGACAATGTGATGGGAACATATTTTGTGGAATTCAAGAAAAAAGATAAGATTAAGGAGTAGAATTCCCAGTTCACTAGTTTAAAAACATTATGAGGATGTTTGTTTCCTAGTAGACACACATTACACATATGTGCAAGCAGTAGTGCCGAGGGTATCATGGATGAGGCCATTACCTTACGAAGTTAACATTGATGAGACATATATAGCAATAAAAGTTATATTGGCAAAGGAAATTGATAGTACAGTCAAACATTTTGGAAACTATGAAGAAGCTAAGTCCAAAATCACTATGGATTTGAAGGCTGGCACTTTGGAGAGGAAAAGGAAGAAAATTGTCAAAAATCTAAAGAATATGGTTGGTATTGAGAGTGATGAAGAAGTAGAGGATGCACCTTTGGACTTATCAACATGACATGGAGAAGATATGTCTAGTGAAGAAGAAGAGAGTGAACCTGAAGAGGAGGTCACTATGAAAGGTAAAGGGAAGCAACCAGTAGTTTTCGAGGCAACTAAACAAAGCAAAGCCAAACCTAACGCTACCCCTCCTGTTGCTAACTAGCCAAGGACTAGGGCATTATCTCTTTCCTAGACAAGAAAAGTATACACAAAGAAGAATGCTGGGGAGAGAAGCTCAGGGAAGAGAAAAAAGGTTGAAACCAAGGCTGTGCTGAGCCAACCTACTAAGAAAAGACCAAGGTGGAAGCTATACTTGGAGTCTAAAGATGATGAAGAGATAGATATGGATGTACCTAGAAACATACACATAGAATCACACAAACAAAAAATCAATATTGATAAGGTATGTAAGAACATCAGAGGTTCAACTGGATTAGCCAGATTGAAATTTATCAAGTATAAAAAAGAAATTATAGTAAACAAGCATAACATTCAGGAGCATAATCTTTAATTTAGCATGGCTAGAGCGGAAGCGAGAGTGGGAGCGGGAGGGAATTTGAAAGTCGGTGAAGGCAGGAAAAGTGAAGCTGGAGGAAACAGGGTTTCTGTAGCTGCAGGAGACCAGTGAACTGCAGGAGGATCAACAGATGAGGGCTCCACTAAAGATTTAGAAGATGACATTGAACCTCCTTTTCGAGATGGTGGGCCAGGAAAAAGATCCAAAAGCTCGGTGGCAGAAAAAAGTGATCAAGCTTCAAATAGAAACCTCCTAAAAGGAAGCTGGTTGTCATTATTTGGGATTAAACCAACAGGAAAATCTTCTTTTCCTTGCATCAACAATATATCAGACCCTAGCACTGGGTATTATGGTATTTACATACCTGATCCTCTTGTGGAGCATACTATCTCTACAATGGCTCCTACTCTAGTAGGAAAGTTCACAGGAATAAGACCCAATATTGAGCTAGTTAGGGAGGTGACCTATCATAAATGGAAACTCAAAGGACAAGTGGATATAGCAGTAATGCCGAAAGGGTTTTTCTCCTTTGTATTCTCAAATAATGAAGATCTCTCAAAAGTACTGTGTGGAGGACCCTAGATGTTGTGCAAGTCATCATTGGCTCTCCAAAAATGGGTTACGAATCTAGATCTCAACATTGAAATATTTGATTTTGCCCTTGTCTGGGTGAGATTACCTAGCCTCCCAATGGAATAATAGCATGAGAACAATTTTTTTGGCCTAGCGAGTGCATTTGGGGAACTGCTTTTGATTGATCCAATGACAACAGCTAGATCTAGACTTGTCTATATGAGAATCTGTGTGAACATTCACCACAAAATGGATCTGCTAGAGGTCATCACCATCAACTCCAAACTAGGTAAGTACATCCAAGCTACTGAATATGAATCACTTCCTTTTGCTTGCTTTACTTGCAAAAAATCTGGTCATTGGGTTAAACAATGTCCTTTGAAAAAACAAAAAGAAAAAGAAGACCAAAAAAGGGAATAAGATCATAAAAGAGAACCTAAAAAGGTTTGGAAGAAGGTAAACCCTAATGAAAAAGCTGTTGGAAAATTTGATCAAGGTCAAGAGGAGAATAACATAGAGAACTTAAACATTAACGAATCAGAGGAAAAAATGATTCCTAAAAACAAAATTAGCTTGGAAAAAGACAAAATAGATCATGAAACTAATAAAGATTCCAGTATTGAATAGGGGCTGCCTAAATAGAATGAACCAAAAGACATTAATAAAGATAATATAACAAATGGGTTAGAAGGTTTATCCCCCCCAAGGGCACCCCCTACCATTTGGGGAAATGAGGAGCAAGAAAATTATTCAGAAGATAGTGAGGATGATTCCCTTTCCCCTATATCATCTCTGTGGAGTGAAGAAAGCATGGAGACAAATCTAAACCCAGAAAAATACTCTGAAAATCAAGAAGCCCCTTGGTCATAGGTTAAGAAAAATAAAAGCTACATCAAAAACCCAAGCAAGAAAGATGATAATAACAACTATCTATCGCTTGATTCTGGGAAAAAAAAAGAATTTATTAGTCAAGGGGGAGTTCAAACTAGAGGACAATTTAAGGCTGATGTGGGCACTCCCAAAAGCAAAAAAGGTAGGGAATCATAGAAGAAAAAAAGAGAGGATGAAGCAAAGAAGAATATAGTGGATGGTAAACAAAGAACCATCCATGAGTTATGTTCCCCAAGTCTTTAATATGAAAGTTATCTCTTTGAATATTAAAGACTATGGTAGTATTGGAGGTGACTTGGAGGGAACTTCGGGTGGAATAGGCATATTTTGGAACACTAAAAATGTAATGTGTAAGTTAATTGTCAGTGAAAAGAACATTTTAGTGGTTAAGATTAATTATCTCAAGGAGAATTTCAGCTAGAACCTTATCAATATTTATGCACCTTATACTAGAGGTGGTAGGCAGAAATACATGTAGAGATTGAAAGATATCCACAGTAGCAACCAAGAAACTTGCTAGATGATTATGGGAGATCTCAATACTCCTCTTAAAAATGAGGAAAAAAGGGAGGAAATGCTTCCCAAATTGACAGTAGATCTGATCTAATGGAATTCATTAGTGAGGAAGCCCTCTTAGATATTGAACTAGAAGGTATTGACTATACTTGGTCGAATAGATGCATAGGGAAAGATCTGATCCAAGTCAAATTGGATATAGCTCTGTTAACCTTTGAATGACTGACTAGATACTATTGCACTCTCTCAGTTGAACTCCGTGTAGGTTCTGACCACTATCATATATCCCTGAATTTAAATAAGATTAATGGCAGAAAAAACATACCTTTTAGATTTGAAAGAATTTGGTTAGCTCACCCTAACTTAAAAGCAAAGATAGAGGAATGGTGGAATCCTACTATTGAAGGGGGAGCTATGTATAGAACGACAAAGAAAGTGAATAATATCAAAAGCAATCTCAAAAAATGGAATAAAGAGGTTTTTGGGGACATTTTCCTCACAAAAGGGAACTTGTAGAATGAAATTAAGGAAATCTAGAATAGTATCCAGAAGGAGGGCCTTTCGGAGGAAACTAGAACTAAGGAAAATAAAATGGTGGCAGATTACCACAATGTTATCACTAAGGAGGAATCTTTTTGGAGATAGAGATCTAGAGCTCTTTGGCTTAAAGCTGGGGATAAAAACACTAGATTTTTCCATATGATGACCTTGAAACACAAAGCAATTAATAGAATTACTAATCTCCATTCAAAAGGCAAAACTATGAGGAAGGAGGAAGAAATAAGATCTGAGATGTTAAATTATTTCTCAAATCTTCTGACACAGGATAAAGACTTGAATAGCTCTAATCAGGAAGAACTAATATCAGCTATTCCTAAAATTTTCAAGGATCACTCCAACAAAATGCTCAAATCTATTCCTTCGAACAACGAAATCAGGAATGTTGTCTTTTCCTTCAAAGGAGAAAAATCACCAGGCCCTGATGGCTTTCCTATGCTCTTCTTCCAGCAGTTCTGGGAGATTATTGGTCAAGATGTTTAGGATGCTGTTAAAGAATTCATTGGGACTAAATGTCTCCTCAGGGAATTAAATGATACCTTTTTGGTTCTTATCCCCAAGAAGCCCGGAGCTAATATTGTGGAGGATTTTAGACCTATCAGCTTGTGTAATTCTCTATACAAGATTATTTCTAAAGTTATTACTTCCAGATTGCTTAAGCTGCTCATGACTTTAATTTCCCCCCAGCAAAATGAATTTGTTCCTGGGAGACAAATCCTTGATTCTATTATTGTGGCTCATGAGAATATCCACTCCCTGGAAAAATCCAAAAAATAGGGCTTTATGATGAAGCTGGACCTCTCTAAGGCTTATGACAGAGTTGACTGACACTTCTTGCAAAAGGTGCTGAATGCTTTTGGTTTTAGCAAGGAAATTATTAAAATCATTATGCAACTTGTGACTATTGTATCCTCTTTTGTCATTGTGAATGGGGGATCTTCTTCCTTCTTTAAACCTTCCAAAGGGCTAAGACAAGGAGATTCTATATCTCCCATCCTCTTTGCTTTCCTAGTTGAGTGCCTGGGGAGGTACATCAAAATAATGGTGGAAAAAGGTGATATAAGGGGCATACAACCTTCTTCTACAAGACTTATCTATTCCCATGAGAAATTTGTGGATGATACTCTCATAATGGGAGAGTTGACTATAAAAGAAGCTAAAAGTCTTAGGAAAGGCCTCTCTATCTATACCTCGGCCACTGGCCAATTAATTAATTGGAATAAAACTTCCATATTCTTTATAAACACCCCGGAAGAAAGACAAAAGAAAATGTCAAATATTCTTGGTTGTACTATAGGGAACCTTCCATCATCTTATTTAGGTCTCCCCCTTTGTGTCAATCCTCCTAAAAGCTTCTAGTATAAACTAATTGACAAATATAACAATAAGTTTGCACGCTGGAAAGGGGCTCTCCTTAGCAATGCGGGAAAGCTCCAACTTCTAAAATCAACACTTTAGAATCTCCCTATCTATGCTATCAGCCTATTTAAAATTCCCCACAAAATTGCTTATGAAATTGAGAAAATTCAAAAAATATTCCTTTGGTCTGGGGTTGAGGAAAAGAAAAGACTTAGCCTGGTATCTTGGGAGAAAGTGTGCAAGCCTAAAAAACAAGGAGGCCTTGGACTGTGAACCATCAAAAATATGAACCAATCCCTCATGGCTAAACAGTTATGGATAATTTATGGAGATCAAAAGGAATAGAACAACATAATTGAAAGCAAGTATCTTTTCCTCTACAACACCTTGGAGGATTTTATAGGTGATGACAATTATACTAATGGATCCTTCATTTGGAATAGTATCAAGTCCACTAAAGAGCTTATAGTTAAAGGGAAAAGATGGAAGCTGGGAGATGGTAGAAGAATTGATTTCTGGGATGATGAATGGATTCAACCTGAGCCTCTGTCTAGCAACATTGATTGGAAGAAAAACATTGAGAGATGCAAAGAAACTATTGGATTGAAAGAAGTAGACTACTGGTAGGACAATAAATGGAAGAACCTGGGAGAAGTTGATAAAATATTTATTCCCCTCGAGCAAGATCTTCAGACCTGGTATATTAAAGATAACATCCAAGACTCAATTGTTTGGAATCCTTCGTCAGATGGTAAGTATACTGTGGCTTTTGCTAATAATCTCATCACTAAAAGAGAGGAAAGACCACCTTGCTCCTTTGTGTGGTATAAATTTCTTATACCTAAAATTAATTTTTTCTTTTGGCTCCTAATTCAAAACAAACCGCTGACCCTTGATAATCTGTCTAGAAAATGGATTTATATTGTAAATAGGCACAATCTCTGTTTTGAAAATGCTGAATCCTGTGATCATATTATGCTCCATTATCCTTTTACTCGCAAAGTGTGGGATATTTTCTTTCAAAAATGGAATCTTTTCTGGTGTTTTCCTTCTTCTTGGCAGGACTTTGTTACCCAATGGAGCTACCCACCAAAGAGCCTTATGGACAAAGACCTCTAGCTTCTCATTCCTCCTCACTTTTGCTGGAGAATTCGGAAAGAATGTAATAATAGAATTTTCAGAGATACTCTGGCTTCTCCTAAAGTGATTGGTAACCAGATATGCAGAGCGCTAGAAGAAAAATTTACTTGTGTTAAATCATAATCTAATTTCACTAAAAGGGAAAGTGACAGAAATAATAGAGATTCTAATCCTAGCAACCTGAGATCCATGGCTACCTAGATTTCACCTCCTGAAGACTGAGTTAAAGCTAACTTTGATGGGGTTGCAAAAGACAACCCAGGAAATGCTAGAGGTGGAGGCATAATTAGAGACCATTATGGAAATTGTGTTGGTGCTATTTATGCCCCTCTGGGAACCCAATCTAATCATAGGGTGGAGGCTATGGCAGCCCTCAATGTTATTATGCTGGCAGAGGAAATGGGCTGCAAAAAAGTTTGGATGGAAGGTGATTCCTTAAATATTATCAATAATATTAAAGGTATTTGTAACACATCCTGGACAATTGAACACATTATCGATAAGATAAAACATATTGCATCAAATTTTTCCTCATTCTATGCAACTCATAATTTTAGGGAAACCAACCAAGTGGCAGATAGCCTTGCCAACTTGGGAGTTAAGAATGAAGTCATGTACAAGTGGCACGAGAACACTAAAATCAATGATGAAGTGGAATCATTGCTCAATTATGATAGGTTCAATCACAAGACAGGTGAAATTAATCACATTAATCATTCTAGTTAATGATGATATGACTTGGGGTACAATGACGACATTTTATCTCATGATCGGTAGCATTTGTGATTGATTCCTTTATACTCAAGTTAACTGAGATTTCATTAATAACTCTGTGATTTCTAAAATCTACAACTACATTAAGCGGAATATTAGTATGAAATAGAAATGTGAAGGAGACTACACTAAGACTGAAGAGAATGAAGATATGGGGGGTGATTTGAAGAGAGAAGAACCTACAGTTTGTAGTTGGAGGAATGAAAAAGAGGTGTGGAGCAAGCTCAAGAAGGGAAAAGTCCACAGATATTTGAAGTGCCTTCATGGTAACAAAAAAATATGTTACAAAGGCCTTTGTCAATGGGTGGGATAATGGTAAAGTGAACATCCTTGGAAAATCTATCAAGATAACTTCGGATTGTTTGGCTGAAATCATGGGCCTTCCGCTAGAGGGAATGCAATTCATTAAAGATAAAAAAGAGGGAAACAAAGGGTACAAAAAATTCCCCAAAATAGACAAGAAAAGGGCAATGCTGGTGAAGAAAAATATGGACTACGTCAATCTGTCAAACATTAAATGCATTCAGGCATTTTTGATAAGGGCAATCATGGAATATCTTACCTTGGATGGCAGATTCTCTAAGGTATACAATTATCAATTTGTCTTGGCAAATCACTTTCGTCATGACATTAGGGTTTGTTTTCCCTTCTATATTTTAAGTTCGCTCAACTAGAGCATCATTGATCATAGGGAAAAGTCATCCCCTGTATTACATGAAGGTCTTATATTATTGATAATGGATTATATTAAAGACCATATCCCTGACCCTATCCCCAAGAGCATTGAGAATATTAAAAGGAAGAGCATGAATACACCCACTGGTAAGAGCCCTAGTAAGCCTAAATCTAAAAAAAGCCGTAATAGCCCTATTGAGCCTGATATCTCCTTATCTATCTATGACGATATCGAGGGCATGAAAATAGACGATGATCAGGAAGTTCTCTTTTGAGGACGAGGATATCATTAGACACCCTAGAAAAAATGATGATATTAATACTAAAAATAGTAAAGTTGAGCTGTTGGAGGGTAAAGGCCAGAAAGAGGAAGACCAGAAGATGGAAAACATTATTCTCAAGGAGATCAGGGTTGAAATTGAAAATATCAACAACACCCACATCGAGGACCTCACTGCCAATAACAAGGTGGACAAGGAGCAGGATCAAGAAATTTAGGATTCTAACAGGGAGTCAGGGGATAAGAATACCCTTTTAGAGAATTGCGATGGTAAAAATGTTGAGGAGGAGGAACAGAACCAAGATTTTCATGTCCCTCATAATGTGAAGGGGAAAATGGAAGTTTTTGAAATTGAAAAGGTAAATAATAAGAATGAAGAGGAGAGTACTGTCCCTAATGAGGAAAATATTAAAGCTATCAATGATGAGCACAACCATGAAATATTGAATGATGAAAGTGAAGGGAAGAATGATCAAAAGAGTAGATGCCTCAATGATGAGCTCTATGAGAGGGAGGTCAATGTTAAAAGGATGGCCTCTCTTACCTTCCTTCAAATGGATAGAAACAAAGTGGAGAATAGCTACAAAATGGATAAGTGGATTCAGGACGACATCAATCAGATTAAGGCTAACCATAAAAGTATGGAAGATAGAATTTCTTTACTGGAGGATATAGTGGAAAAAATGTGCAATGACTCTATTATGTATCAGCAAGGTAATGATGTGTTTGATAAGGTTAAAAACATGGATAAAAATATTAGCATTCTGGTAGATAATAGGCTTAAAAATATGATTGATAAGATTAACAACAATAATGCACTTCTGAAAAAACTTACAAACATCAGCAAAATTGGCATGAAAAACTCTGTGGATAATATGAATTCTCTTTATAATCTTCTTGAGAGTAACTACAATGAAAAGGTAAAGCATGAGAATGAAGACCCCCAAGAAATTTAGATTTCAGGTCCTAGATCAAGGACACGCTCTAGCACAAAAAGAAAATCCAATATCCAGGTCAAAGATATTACCAAGCTGAGGGATTCGATCCAGTGCCTGGAACTTCAGATGGTCAAGGTTCAGAAGCTGGAAGACTAGATGGAAAATGTTTAGTTGCTTGGTTGGAGGTTGTTGGTTGTTGGAAGCTTTTTGTTCCTCAACTTCTAGGAGTTTTTTCTGTTTGTTGTTTTTTGTTTTTCTTTGTTCTGATCTCTAAAGTTCTATCTGGGTTTTAACCCTTTCTTGGTGTACTATCATGCTTGACAGCTTGTTGTTTTTCTTGTTTCTTCCTGTTTATCTTTCTACTTCTATGTAAAGGGTTTTGGGGTCCCTTCAAAACTTGTTGTTACCTTAATCAAAAACATTTAGGAGACATTAATAGATATGATGGGAACATTCAAAATGACACCTATGGTGATAGGAGACCATGTCTCTACAGAACTATATGATATTTTGTCTCAAAAATGGTAATATGCACTGATGACTGAAAGACATATAAGGGAAGGAACATTGGCTAAGGTCATTTGTTGACTTAACAAAGAAATAGATAGAAAAATTCATTGAAGAATATCAAAGGAAGTTTATTCCTAAACAAAGAGCCTATGCAATTCTGAGGAATAATATTGAAGGTGTAGTACAATAGAGAACCCAAATATGGAAGGAAATCCTTGGGTTAATTACTAAGAAGGCTGATGAGAAAGATGAAGACAACTCAGAGCTAAAGGAAATGGAGAAAGAAACTGCTATAGATCAAGCATAAACTAAAACTGAACCCCAAAAGGAAACAGGTGATGTGCAAATTATAGATTTGACAATGGACAGTCCCATTGACACTACACTTGGAGAAAATAGCAATGTGGATGCCGATGATCAGAATGAGCTGGAAGACACAAGTATCCAATCACTTATTCAGGCAATCGAGGTCGAGTCATAAAAAGAAGGATAAAATGAGGTAATAAATAAAAATCCACCTATTTTAGAGGTTGTACAAATAGTTTTAGAGAGTGGAGATAAGATGGAAGTAATTGCAAATAAACCTATAGAACAAGAGGCTATACAAGTATTGGTGGATCTACCACACTTTGCATCATCTACTCCCACTTGACCTAAAATAGGAAGTATACCTGATCAGTAGGAAATCATGACTTAGATGAAGGCAACAACTAAAATTGATACTGACCAAGGAAAAGATATCATTGTATCTAAGCCGTGTATCAACTCTTCAAAACTCAAAAGGAAGAAGTCACATAAGAGAAATTCACCAAGTCCAAGTGTCACTTTGGATGAAGTTATTGTGATTCCTAAATGGGATACATATAACTTGACATATGAGCAAATTCAGACTTTGCAAGACCTTTTGAAGAGAAAGAAGAAACAAGAGGAACTGAAAAGGGAACACCAACAAAAGAAAGTGTTACATGAAATGAAGGACATTTTTGTTAATGCTTTTGATATAACATATATTAATGAAAAAACATAAATCATGGAATAGTTACTCCATATTATGCAGAAAGTTAATGGTGAAAATATTGAGGCAATTGAAAAGTTGGTACAATGGTCCAAGAGAAAATTTGAGAACAAAGTTTTGGAAAAGATATCAGCAGAGATTGCTATCAAACAGGTTGAACTTTCTTCTCTTATTAGTTTTCTTGAGGAAGTTGCAAATAATGTTTATTCATTGTATAAAAATTTATGTGATGTAGAATTATTTACCAAGGATAACCAACAGCATATTGAGAATTTTCAACTAGCTTTGAAGTCAACATGGAGTACATTGAGTATGGATGCTAGTTCTAGCTCCTTACATTTTGACAAGTTGACTCATACACAGAGGATATTAGCCGAGCTTATGGTAGAATAAGAGAAAAGTTAATAACTATTCAGACTGCTTTAATACCTCATCTAGAGGTTATATAGAAGGAAATTAAAGCTGCAAATGAATTAGTCAAGAGGGATTCTCATCTCTCTACAAAAGATAGTTTGGTAAGTCTAGCTGCCGAGCTAGAAATTAAGTTACGAGTCATGAAGTTTGTAAAGGATAGTTGGGATACAACATTTTCACTAACATTATTGCTTCATAATTTGTTTTTGGATAAGTACGAATTAACCCCTACAACTATTAGTGACACAAACAAGGGGGAATCAGATAAGGAAATGGATAAAGATGTGTAGAACTAGGCATAATATTTTGTAAGGCATGTATATTATGTAAGTGTTACCCAAATATTTACATACAGGATAGTGATTAGGAAACAGTAAAAAATTTGCATAAAGATACATCTTTTAGATATTACTGTTCAGCCAATACAAAAGAAATACATTGCTATTACATTCATATTATCATACTATATTTGAGTTTTGATCAAATTCACACTTTCAATTTCATAAACGATCATTACATTGTGCATTCATACTGAATGTATTAGAGAAGTGTTCCTTCAAGGTCACATCTTGCATACTGAAACTCAGAGGACATATGTAGAAAAGAAAGTAAAAAAGAAGCATGATGATGTCTAAGGGTATATGTATTGCCTTTAAGAGGTATTCTAGTCTCTAGAGTTAGTCATCCGCGTCATCTGAAGTCATGTCTTGGTTGTCTTGCTCTTGTCTCTGTCTATCCTACATCCTAGGTCTTCTGTTAGTCCTATTTCCTGTAGCATCATGGTAAAAACATATTAGATCCAATTGGATCTAAGCAATACATAAAAGCATAAAAGACACCATGCATCAATTAAACTCCCTGAACTGCATATTAACTAATGATATCAATGTAATGGAAAGGTATACATCTGCATTAACAAAATAATGACATCAAAAGGACATATCTTTATACAAACCTTTTGTGTATTTAAAAGATATAGTGAGTGTCATGAGCCCATGCTCGAACCTCATTTACATGTGCAAGTGTTCAACATGTGCAAGCAATAAGAATAAAACAAAGCTAGAGTGTATGACATCATTTGTGCATAAATATGACATATTTTTTATAAGTATGCAGATATACATAAACATTAAGTGATGCATGCAAATGCAAAAGGTGGAAAAATACAGTGCATAACAAGTTTCCATAGGGTGCATACATGATGTTACAGATTGCAGCACTCTAGATACTGATATGCATATGCCAGAAGAGTGAAAGTATTATTATCAAATGCTATTATGAAACATGTATGTGTAATCAACAATGATATATCTAAATAGGAGGATGACATTAATAATGTTATGCAGTAGTGTACATGTGCAAAGGATCAAAGTGTGTTAATGTCAAAATTAAAATTGAAAAATTGCATGTAAATGATTCATACATTATTGATACCAGATAAATACTTTATCTCAGTATTTTTCTGAAACATTATCTTTGAATAAAAGAAAATGGGAAGTGAACAGCCAAGTGGTGATGTCCTTTTTATAATAGTAGGCATGTACAAAATGAAATATCAGTATGGCATTATAAGTATCCAGGATTGAAATCAAATAATACTGCTATACATGTTCAGAATGATAGCACTATTTATATATAAGGAGGACAACAAATGAAGTACATACATTGACATCATGCAAAAGAAGGGAAGGCCAAGTTATTTTTATACATAATGGTTCACTGTTATTAAAAGCAATAGCATACACTATAGTAGTAATATCAATGTGATGTAAGCTACAGACAAAAGGATGGGGTTCATTTCTCAATTTCAGCAAACAATTCTTGCAAACAGTTTCATTATTAAAATGTAGATTTATCAATAAAATCGGTTGCAATAGCAAGTTCATCTGTGAACAACTGCAGATAGTCATGTCATAGACAATGGAGGGCTTGAAAAAGGCATTCAATCATGAAAGATGGATTCAAATCCTTCATTTACAAGCTCAAAAGTCACAACCAAAGACACGCCATTAATGGAATGCATAGAGGCCGATTCTCTGAAGGAAAAAGAAAGCAGTAAAGAACAAGCATAATAGAGAGAAAAGATAACTTATCTATGAAAACCCAGAATGCATAAAGGAGAGAGTAAGTTATCTTCAAGTTACAAGCACCAACTATTAAAGCCCGAGCTACAAAGAGTTGACTCCAGTGAAACCCTGTGCTCTCTATTTGCTAAAACAATGAAACACCAGTTGGAGCATGTATTCCAGTACCAAACAGAGAAATGAAAAACAACTACACATAATGCATGGCTTCTATAAATAGCTCGACCATGAAATCATGGAAATAATAGACAACAATGGAGAGCTCGATTAAATAAGAAAGACACATGTAAAGCGCCACTATTTATGGTTTTAAACTTCAATTTGAAAGCATGTAAACTACAGAATAGAGCCCATGAATTCATCAGCTAGCCCAGTCACAATAGCTACAGCCAGAGCCGAGTTCATAGTTCCAGGAAAAGAATACAAGTGAAATGACTGTTAGTGATCTCCAGTTCAAGTTCAAGCACAGAGAAAGAAAATGGAATCATGGCGGCCACGAGCTAGGGTTTCATTCAGCTTTCCCTCATTCGAATGCAAAGATAAAAAAAGAAAATGCTAAGATGAAATGAGAGTTGAAGTCCGGTGACAGTAAAGATAGTAAATGTCATTCAATTTTATAGTGTACTTCCACCCTATGCATTGAATTTTGAGTTACCAACCCATACATGCCTTTAAAGAAATGTTTAACATGAGTTAGGATTTACACTCAAATGGTCATGTTGACCTAAGTTTGAATTTCTCAAATAGTTTAAACTTAAGTTGGATAATTTTATGGTTGGGTTTTGCAACTTAGGTTGTTTTTGGAATATAATTTGGATATTTTAAATATATTCTTTGATATATTTTAAATATTTTAATATATTCTTTGATACAAAGTTGGTAATTATGTAAAAAGGATGTAAATCTTTTAAAATGCCAACATAGGTTATCCCATTTTCAAAA
>MU227133.1:2296838-2316382 GCA_018584345.1 Thuja plicata
TGAAAAATAAAATAATTCTAAGTTTGGTCGGCCCTAAGGGCTAAATTTCTGGAACCTTCTCGGGCGGTGGAAATTGCCTATATAAAGAAGGCCCGTAGTGTTGTTTTAGGCAGTTCGGGACAGTTCGAGGTGGATCGGAGTAATAATTCGAGGCTTTGTCCTACAGAATATTGTAAGTGAAATTCCCATGTGGCTTTGCATATTGTAATTCTGAAAGTTTGTAATTCCACATTTGTGGAGATAATAAGAAGCCCATTTTCTGTTCTTGCAAATTGTTGTTGTTTCTCTGTTTCTGTTATGTGTTTGTGGCATTAAGGGGAGCACCCTTCATCACAATAGATCTACATAAACAATTTAGAAATCCTAAGACTGTCAATTCTACTCATCAATGTATCATAGAAATATCTCATTCGATCTGATACAGAGTTTAATATCTTTCCCATCGCCATAAATGTGACTTTTAGAAGTCAGATTGACCCATTCCTGTGTCTGCATCTTGAAATTTCATGCCACTACCATGAGCTCTGAAAATTAGATCTTTTTAATAATTCAATATTTAAACTCAAACGGTCACAGGTGGTGCGGAATGCCCGATCAATGACTGATAAAATATCTTGATTTCTTGTTTAAAACACAGTTGTCAATCCTTATCTCCATCTTTACTCTTTTTTTGAAATCACATCTGATTTATCTAGGTGGCACTCTATCACGCACTCACAACATCAACCAGGCATTGAAAACTTTATTTGCAAGTGAGCAACAAAGCTTCTTCCTTTTATCCATTCTCTTACTCATAGCACTTTTTCCCTATTAAGTTCAACTTGTGCAAATGAGCGATGACTAGCTGCTGCTTGAATTTTACTTTTATCGCACACTCGCACAACCTTTCTAACTGATCTTTTATCCTCACAAGTGAGTGAAAACCCCTTCTGAGTGAAGGCATTATATTTTTCCATTAGTATGATTATATAAAAACATGATCTACACCATCAGTTTACTCTACACCAACAAACAGGGCACAACACTATCCGATGCCAAGGTTACCCGACAAACACTGTTAAGTGTTATCTGATGACAAAAAGGTAAAAGATACCCAATGAGTAACAACAGTGCTACCTGACAGAACAACAAAGAGAGGAACCTGACAGATATAGGGAACCTGATGAATAGTTTAGTCAAGGAACGCTAATAGACTGCAAGTTCAAACTGACAATCAAGAACCGACAGTCAGTTACATCCCACAAAAAGTGGATCTGACTTTCCACGTTAGATAAATCACTAAATTTGTATTTATAACTTCTTGATTTTCTTTTAAATTTGTTATGTGTGGAGGAAGCAATGTAATTGTTATTTTTTTAATTAGTTTTACTATTTTAAAACATGCAAAGGAAAGACCAAGGTCAAGTTGTAAACCTTGGATCTAAGAGTTAACATTATAATACGTGAATTCCAAGATAGGTCAAATACTTGTATAAATAGATGCTCAATCCATTGAGAAAACAAGTTGATTAATGAAGATAGTAGCCATAGAGAGAAACTAAATACCAGACAGAGAATTCTTGCAGAAGAACACAAATAGAATCAAATCAGTTTTCAAGAATAGGACAGAGGCTACCGATAAGTAGAGAAAAGGTATTCATCAATCACTTAAGGTGATATTATTATTGTAAAATCTTTAATGGATCTATAAATCAGCAATAGTAGATTTCATACAATCAGGTCAACATTTGTTCTCATTTTAACAAGTGTAGTACACTAATGAAATCCTTTCAAGAAAGGTGGGATTAACCATCTAATTATAAATCTCATAACTGAGTGCACTCTTAAATTAGTATTGCTAAAGCTCTTAACAGAGTAGATCTTAACAGGTCTCCACCTTAATACTCTTAACAGGGTAGATCATCAGAAGTGATCAAATTGTAAGCCTTAACCGACTCCCTTCGATTCTGTAGATAGTGAAGTTTTGTGGGTGCCATCCCCACTGCAGTTTTTACTTCCTAACATGATTTTTCTACAATACCATATCTTGTGTTATGTGTTTATCAATTTCATGAATGTTTCTATGAATAATAGAAAACTATTAAAGGAATAACAGTAATGGTTGGTAAATCAGAATTGAAAGATTAATAATGATGAAGTGTGTAAAGTGTTAAAAGTTTTAGAGGTACTGATTCACCCCTCCCCTCTCAGTACTACTTCCCATTAATTCCACCAATTGGTATCAGAGCTAAGTCTCTTCTTGGAAAGTTTAAAGGCTTAAGAGCAAAGATGTTGTAATGGAGAAGTACAAACTTGATAAGAATATTAAGAAAAAAAAGCTTGAGATACAGATGTTCTATGAATAGTATAAAGAAGCGAGAATCAAGATGAGAGAGCTGCTAGATGAAAGAAAAGGTATGACTACCCGGAACAATGAAAAATAATATCAAGAAGAAGAGATTCCAGATTTATTTGAATCTTTAGGATCAAATGCAAGTAATACATCAGATACATCAGAAGAGAACATCACAAATCTAAAGGAGATCAATAAACATCTAACAGAACAAATAAAGATGCTACACATTGGTCAAGAGACCCAGATGGTAAGAATGATTGATGTGATGAGTTCTGCCAGACAAGATGAAACAAAGAGAACACTTGCTATTGATGACAGAAGGAGGATTTTAGAGAAACTACAAGAAAAGGAAATGGAAATTCAAAGACATGCTGAGCATCACCATGATCTCACAAATCAGATTATCCTTATGAGTCAAGAAGAAAATAGAATAAATGTGGAACTCATTGAAAGAATACAGATTATTGGTGAACTAAGGGAAGAAAATGAAAAGCTAAAGCATGAGGTTAGAATTCAGCAACAACATAATGAGAGTGCCAGAAAGGCTGAAGAAAGCAATAAAAGAATGGATGAATTTCTTGAAGAACAACGAAGAGTCAACAACAACAATGGTATAGGCTTTATCGAAAATGGAGAATCATCAAATCCAAAGAATGTCTATGAAAATCCAAGACCAAGAAAGATATCATGCAGGCACCATGGAAAGAAAGGGCACACATCAAATGTATGCAAAGGTAAAATGAAAGGTACTCCTAAATCTACACCTACATCTTCATCCATAGGATTTTGTTATAAATGTAACAAGAAAGGACATAAGGTTTATGAATGCAAGAGCAAGATAGAAAAGCCAAAGAAGGAAACCTACATGGACAAATACTATCCTACATGCAAGATGAATGGGCACACATCTGAAGAATGCTAGAAAAAGAAAAGGCAAGTATGGAAGCCAAAAGGTAAAGAAGTTCCTTATCAACCAAAGAGAATTGGTAATCAATATGTATGGGATTACAACACTTGGACAAACTGTATAACGTGTGGTAGATATGGTCACATTGCTGCAAACTACATGAGAGCATGGACCAAAAGGTCTAGAGGCTGGTCAAACCCCAGAATGGCATGCTTACACTATCATAAAGTTGGTCACCTCAAGAAAGATTACAAAGAATGATTGACAGAAACAAGCACATATCCCAATGGAAACACCATTGAAGATATCTGGAGGGAAAGAGACAAAATGTGGATAAAAGCTTCAAACAATGATGAAGCTAGGCCAAGCAATGCAAATGGTGACACCCCATCCAATGGATCCAATGACACCACCAACCCCACTCAAGATGAACAAGTAAGTATGGAACTACATTATACTAAGTCATATTTTGCATTAGTTCCATTATACAAATTAATAGATAGTCAAAATCTGCATGAACCAAAGATGCATATTAATTTACTTGTTACCAATCTAAGAATGCAACACCGTCAGTAAACACTTATCAAAAATCATCGATGAACATAATAATGAGTTGCTTACACTTACCAAAAATTGTCAGTCAACTAGTAAAAATGGTAAATTACCAATATAACCCGATGACCATCGGTAAGAAAGCAAAGTTCAGAAATGCTCGTGACAGAATATCGATATATGTCGGTAAAATCAAAGTGATTAACAACTACCTAAAGAATCATGTCTTCACTGATGATGATTTGAAATATCCTCCCAACAAAACCTGTCTTCACATCCTGACGAGTTGTTGAGCATTTATTGCAAAGACTTAGGTCAAAAAGTCTATAAATAGTTGACGAGACAACTTCATTTTTCACTCGCGATTTGAAGAGAAAGTAGAGCAAAAACAAAGCAATTGAAGAGAAGAAAGAAGCATCTCCAGATTGATTCAGCACACAGAAAATAGATCCTCCATCACTATTGTGAATTGAAGTAAGTACCAAAGGCATTGAAAGATCTCTATCATTGTTTTATCAAGAAATCCCTAATTTCAAGAATACCCTAGAAACTTGAAATACAATGGCAACCACATCAAGAACTGCTAAGATAAAGAATGATAAGAGGAATGTGGTAAAATTGATCAAGAATAGTACATGTGTAGAACCTAAGTTCAAATTCTTCCCATAGATTGCATCGAAACTTGATGAAATCAGTGCCTTTTCAAAAATTCCACCTAGGGTTTTGCTCATAGAAGATGTTACGTTTTATATTCACTGCAAGATCACAGAATTAGGTGATCTTAAAATGGATGAATCTTTCAAGAAGCTATGTGATCCTGAAGGAAAACTAAAAGAAGACCACAAACACTTGGAGGTCAAAGTCTTAACCAATGCCCTACATTTCCTGAGGGAATTCAAAATAGAATGGATTAGGTTAGTCTTGAGCAAGATGCATGACAAAAAACTATGGCTAGACCAACCCAAACAAATAACCAAGGATGTTCTTCCCGCTATCACTGGTTATCCAATAACCGACAAGCCTAGGGCACACAAGCATCCATCAATGAAATAAGTTACAAAACTCACCAATGCAGAAGGAGACAATAGAGGTCTCAAGGTAAACACAATCACCAATGAAGAGCTAAAATTTGGTGCATGTGTTATTGGGTACAAAATATTTCAAGCTAGCAGAATGAACAACATTTCTACAACAGTAGTAAGCATATCTTACAAGATTGTGACAAAATGAATTCAGATGGGTCTGTGTGAGATCCTATTGAAACAACTTGATGAGAATATGATCAAAATCAGGTCTGAAAAGAGAAACACATGTAAGTTTGGATCACTTATCATGTGTACATTTTTCTATTTTCAAGAATACTTTCCTTCAGTAGGAAAATTTGTATGGGACACTACCAAACTGGTAACCCAACAGATTAGTGAACTAATTAAGTCACTAGGAGACAACTTTGAGTCTGTTATGTTGGCATAATTCCTTGAGTTCAAGGAAAAGATGATGGAAAGAAATAGGATTCCTAAACAACTAGTTGAAAAACACAAAGATGAGATATATTTCATTGTAGACACAGAATTCACACATATCAAACTGGTTGTACCAAGAACATCTTGGTTAGCACCATTAGACTATGAGATCAATATTGATCAAACTACAAGTGTAATTGAGGCATTGATCAATGAGCCCGTTGATATGAAACAACCAAGGTTTGGAACATATGAGGAGGCCAAATCTAAGATAAAACAAGGCCTAGAAGTCAAGAAGACTATAAACAAGAAGAATAAAATGGTTAAGAATCTCAAGAAGATTCTATCGGTTACAGAGGAGGGAGAATAAGATCAATAGGAGGAAATTGATGAATAGGGCACCATTGGTGAAGAAATAGAGGAAAAGAAATTAGATACAGAGGCTACTAAATCTGATACACCTCCATCTCCACCTCCTACAAAGAAGCAAAGGACAAGAAGTCAAACTGCTGCAACCAATACCACACCACTTAAGAAAGGTCAAGTAAGGACCTATATGAGGAAGCAGCTAGCAAAAAGAACAAGAAAACAAACATTCAAAACCACACCACCTAAAAAGATGAAAAGGTTTGTAAGGACAAAGTCTAACTTGGATGACACCAAAGATGATGAGCCAAATATAGTAAAGAAGAACTTCAAAAATCAAATAGTAGATGAAGCTACCAAAACAATTGCTACTCATGGCATAATGACTGATAAAAATATTAGACAATGGGATACACTGAATCCAGAGGATTAGAATAAAATACAAGAGGCAGTCATAAAATCAATGATCAAGAACAAGTATTCCCCTGTAGAATTTGTAAATCAAATACCTCAAGAGCTAGGTAAAAGGGTATACCAACAGTGGTCATATACCTTGCAAACAGAGAGAGAAGCAAGAGAAAGAGTACTTGTGAGACTGATGCCTCCTGAATCCAAGATTGAAGAGATAAAAGAAGTACTAAAGAAATAATCAAGTAAATTTGTAACCAAAATAAGGGCTTACAATGTACCAGAGAACAAGTTTATTGAACTGGATTCAATGACAGAAACCAAATGGAGATAACTCCTTGATCTACCAGCAGAGTCAACAAGTGTTGAGACACAATTACTTCTCACAAACACACCTCACAAAGAGGAGGAAAAAAATAATGCAAGTCCTCAACATATTTCTCTGGACAATCAAGAAAGTGATGATGAGCCTATTAACTTTGATACAGGCATAGATGATAATATCAAAGATATCACTAACTATTATTCCAAAAATGATCCAAAGAAGAAAGATGATGTAATATTTATCACACTTAAGGATCAACAAATCCATCAAGTACTACAGACATCAGATGGTAAGATAGTTGACATTGTTGATGAACAAGTGCAGGACACTTCAATCATGCATTCAAAAGTGCAAGCCCCTATAGAAGATATACAAAAAGATGAGGATGTCACTGCTAACAAGGCTCTAACTGACGAATAGGACACCAATACTGACAAAGCCCATGCCACAACTCAAAGTAACATGCCTGTCCTAATGAAGGCAATAAATATACTAGAGGGCAATAATGGATCAAATGAAAAGGAAACAAGCACACCCAAAGACAAGGGTGATGAAGAAGCCAAAGGAACAACATATACAAGTGTAGAGAAAGCTACAACCAATGATCAGAAAGATACATCTACTGATTAGAATAAGGAAGAAACTCAAAAGGAAACAAGGGACAAGCCTTCAGAGAAAGGTAAAGAAGGAAAGAAGGATGAGATAGAAAAGAAATCAGGAGCACATTCTACAGAAACACCCAAGGTTAATGAAAAGATGTCTTCACATAACCGAAAGGTGCCCATAGAGCAGAAGACACAAGATGCATCATCTACAAAACCTTCACCAAGTAATTTAGAGTGAACAAATGAAATAGCTATGGTAGTTCATACATATCCATCCCCTCAAATATCAAAGAAGAAGAAAGGAAAAAATAAGAATCCAGTAACTCTAGATGAAATGATTGAGATTCCAGTCTGTGATCCAAGAAGATTGGATCCAACAGCATTGAAAAAATATGCAAAGCTCTGTGAAAGAAAAGCTATACAAGACAAGCTGAAGAGAGCAGAAAAAGAGGCCAAGGTACTGGAAGTAGTAAGAAATATACTTCAATAGATTGTACCAGACATAGATATTGATAAAAAATCTCCAATGCTTGATCAACTAGTTATACTCATAGATGCAATAACATCTCAGAATACCGATGCTGAGAAGGTTATGGAAGAAATACTTGAACAAAATTATGAATTCAAGCTCACAGATAAAATAAGCCAGGAAGTGGCACTGAAAAAGGTCAAGCTATCTAAATTGCTAAGTACAATTGATCCAATTATATCAAAAGCTATTACCTTAATAAAGAAATTGTGTACTTTAGATCTACTCACTCAGGAGTATACTGAAAAAATAGCAAAAATAGATGTTGATCTTAAGTACAATGCACAGAATCTATCCAACACAGAAGAAGCACTTAAATTGCACAATGAACAAATCATACAAGCTAGGAAATAAAGACAAGACATTCAATTTGCAAAGATGAAATACAGAGATGAGGTCAATGAGCTCCAAGTTAAGCTCTTACCAACAATTACACTCCTACAACAAAATATGACACAGACAAATACTCTAATTGCCACCCCTGAAATGTCTGTCCTAGACAACATTTATGATATGCACGCAAGACTAGAGCTGCAACACATGGCACTAGAATAGTTAAAAGAACAATGGGAGAAACTGCTGGAAGATATCAAAACTACCTATTCTAACATATTTGACACATTGTAAATTTCACATTTTTGTCACAATTTTGGCATATTGTAAGTTGTACATTTTTGTCATCAGTATCAAAGAAAGGGGGAATTTGATATGTACATCACCTCAGTTAAAAGGAGGAAATTATATGTATAGTGGAAGAAAGGGGAAATAAATGTACATAAAGAGAATAGATAGTATACATGTACATATACATACACTATACCGATGCACACAGTAAGGGGGAGTCATATTATGAAAGGGATATAAACATGGTGTATACATACCAAAAGAGTTTAGTATTATGCACATATCAGTTTTTGATACTAATGTCAAAGGGGGAGATTGAAGGCATTATATTTTTCCATTAGTATGCTTAGAGAAAAAAATGATCTACACCATCAGTTTACTCTACACTGACAGACAGGCCACAACACTATCTGACACCAAGAATACCTAACAAACACTGTTAAGTGTTATCTGATGACAAAAAGGTAAAAGATACCCGACGAGTAACAATAGTGCTACCCGATGGAACAAAAAAGAGAGGAACTAACATATATAGGGAACCCGACAAACAATTTAGTCATGGAACACCGATAGATTGCAAGTTCAAATCGACAACCAAGAATCGATAGTCGGTTACATCCCACAAAAAGTGGATCTGACTTTCCACGTCAGATAAATCACTGAAGTTATATTTATAACTTCTTGATTTGCTTTTAAATCCATTATGTGCGAAGGAAGAAATGTAATTGTTATTTTTTTAATTAGTTTTACTATTTTAAAACATGCAAACTAAAGATCAAGGTCAAGTTGTAAACCTTGGATCTAAGAGTTAACATTATAATACGTGAATTCCAAGATAGGTCAAATACTTGTATAAATAGATGCTCAATCCATTGAGAAAACAAGTTGATCAATGAAGATAGTAGCCATGGAGAGCAACTAAATACCAGGCAGAGAATTCTTGCAGAAGAACACAAACATAATCAAATCAATTTTCAAGAACATAACAGAGGCTACCGACAAGCAAAGAAAAGGTATTCATTAATCACTTAAGGTGATATTATTATTGTAAAAGCTTTAATGGATCTGTAATTAGCAATAGTAGATTGCATATAGTTAGGTCAACATTTTTACTCATTCTAACAAGTGGAGTACACTAATGAAATCCTTTCAAGAAAGGTGGGCTTAACCATCCTATTATAAATCTCATAGTTGAGTACACACTTAAATCAGTGTTGCTAAAGCTCTTAACAGAATAGATCTTGATAGGTCTCCACCTTAATACTCTTAATAGGATAGATCATCAGAAGTGATCAAATTGCAAGCCTTAACTGACTCCCTTCCATTCTATAGATAGTGAAGTTTTGTGGGTGCCAGCCCCACCACAATTTTTACTTCCTAACAAGAGTTTTTTGCGATACCATATCTTGTGTTATGTGTTTATCAATTTCATGAATGTTTCTATGAATGATAGAAAATTATTAAAGATTATGAACAAACAATATATACATAAGAAAGAATAACAGTAATAGTTGGTAAATCAGAATTGAAAGATTACTAATGATGAATTGTGTAAAGTGTTAAAATTTTTAGAGGTATGGATTCACCCCTCCCCTCTCAGTACTACTTCCCATTAATTCCAACATTGAGAACATATCACTAGCCGCATCACTCACTCATAGTCCAAAATATGCTAACTGCTAAGCCTTGGCGAGTGAATGATGACATGCAACCTCCTTTGCTTGCGTACTCACACAACTTTCATTATCAAATGCTAAACATGAAAAATTTGCCCCTAATTTTAGACATCTACATTTTAGAACAACTTTAATAGGAACAATTTTAGACGTCTACATTTTTCCCCTAATTGATGCAATGTTCCAAGTGGTGTCATGTCAAAGAAAATAAAATAAGATGCCCCAGAGGAAATTGGATACCTAATATTTGTGCTATAGAGACGACGGTGAGAGGTTGTGCCCCCTTGAGAAAATAACGTGAAAAGTAAATTTTGTGAAATTTTCTTGAAAAAGGAAAAAGGAGGGGAACAAGAAATGAGAGAGAGAGAGGGATTGGGGACATGGTGTGCCAATAAAAATAGGGGAATAGTGCATAAATAGGAGCCTCACATTAGAAAATGAAGAATGGAACACGATCCTAACAAATGCAACTTGTTAGAATTTTTCCATGACCTTGTCAAAGAAAAGGCTAATTTACGAGGATCATACTAATCCTCCTACACTTCGAGCTCAAAGGCTAAGGTGGGTGTACCTATTGGATTCACTTCTTTCAGTGAGTCAAGGGATGGATTCCTGCCCATTACACTAGATATGACAATCATTCACAACTCTTTAAACAGAAAAGTAAAAATGATTTGATATTATGGATTGATGACGATAACTGCATAAAGGAGTAGACATCAGTTCCTTTTCTACTGGGCAATAGAGTCATATAAACATACATTCACAGAAAACCCTCTAAATCCAAACATACAGGACCCAAATGAAGTGCCTTACAAATCATTCTTTTCACTCCAACACCTGGACAACAAATTCATGTGAAACCTTGAAACCTCTAAACTTGTCTATAAGATTTACTCTTTCCTTGAAAGAAAATAAGACAAAAATTCACAGTTACCTTATAACTAGTGCACTAAAATGCCTTAAAAATTTATGCAAAAAGACATCAGAGAAATACTGGAAAGGGATTCCATTTGCTTTTCATTAAAAAATTCTGATTCAATACATTTACACAACAAAGAACCCAAAACCAGACACACAAAATCAGAAAGCTACCTTGCAGCATTAATTTCACCATCCTTGTACAACTGAGAAGAATCTGAGATATAGGAGAATGAGAAAAACAAATTTTGTCACTGACACCTATCCTTCTCCTAAAATATCTACAACTTCTTCTTTCTCTAACTACAAAAATCTGATTTGATCTACTCTCAAACTGACTGTAAAATCAGAATCCTCTCTTCAAGACCTTTCTGGTGATATATGACACTTCATATTTCTGATAAAATTTGGTCATTTGACCATGAAAACAAACTTCCTTTCTCGTGCATATTCCGTTACAATTTTGAAACTGCAGATTATAAAAAATTTTGAACTATGGAAAGATTTTAATTTAGTTGCACATATATTATTTTATCTCTTTTCTGCCCTTTTTTTGTGCAAGTCACCAGATTTCTCCAAGTGGTGCTTGCTGATTGGCTCTGAAAATCCTCTTTTGCATCCTTGACTAGCTCCAATTTTGCCTCCGCGACAAGCTAAATCACTCAGTTGCAACACTTTTTCATCACCTTGCAAACCTTGCATGAGTGCGCAATGAGCTGAGTCAGCCACTCACGTGCCTTTTCTTGACCTTGTAAAAAATTGCGCGACTGCGTGATTGAGCTCAGTCATGCACTCACGCCTCATTTTGATCAATTGCAATACTTGTGCGACTGTGTGATGAGCTCGTCGCTCGGTCGTGTTGCATCTGACCTCGAATGCGAACCCTCTGTGACCACACAACGAGATGATTTTTGGGTCTATGACTGCGTGACTGGCTCGGTCGCGCAGTCGTGAGCCAATTTTCAATCTATCTTCCTTTGCCATGGGTGTGTGACTAGGTGCCACATGTCTACCATGTGTCCTCCAGCTCATCTACAAAATTTGGGTGTCGATCGTCTGGGCATGCTTCCTGAGGCACCATCTATCCTTGTGCATGGAGAGAGCTTAATATTTGTTGTTCATATCATAATGGGAGTGTTCTTTCTTATAAACATCTCAAATTTGCATAGTAGGAGGAATGTGGGATAATGGTTTTTAAGTTTTTAAAGCTTTCTTGCATTTTTGTCCCAAAATTATGCGGCCCCGCCGCGCACTATATTCCTCCAGCCAAGGGGCCTACTAAGGAGCCCTTAGCTTCTATTTCAAACTTCATTGTAAGTGTCACAGTATAAGAACACTTGATTTTGTAGGTGTGTTGTCAATGTGGGATAAATAACTTACATTGAAAATACTTTCAAATCAACTCCTTCATCCACGCGTATACTCTATTCACAAAACATAGTGTAGACATTCTCTACCTTGAATACCATGATGACTTCTTCCATTTGGCATGTCACACAGCCCATGCTTGGGATCTTCTTTCCTACATTGTAACAAGCTGTCATATTGCTGCACATGACTTCTCCTCATATGCTACCTACGCAAGTTTCGAAATGCTTTACACCTGTCAATTGTGTTTGCATGAAGTTTATTTTTAAACTTTGGTTTTACTATTTGTATGTGGTAAATTTGGCCTTGTTAACTTACCATACACTTCAACATAGTCCTTCTTCATCAGACACACACAAGACTGAATATGAGATTATTCATCCTACCTATCTGCATGATTCGACCTGTGGCCTTCTATCCAGACGAGGTTTTTGAAATAACTCTCAGAACGAGAGTCTCACAACCATAGACCAATCTAAGAATGAAGGATTTTTCTCCATGAATGTAATGCCATGCAAGGTTATTCTAAGAATTGAAAGATGCAAGATTAATCTAACACATAATTTCAATCCAATTATTCTAGAAATTGAAATTATTCTATTGCAAATGAGAGCTTTTAACTAGAAATGAGATGATAAAAATGTAGAAACAATTTAGTATTCTAACAATGCATATTTTCTCTAAGGGTTTTGAATAAGGAATGAGAGTTCTTTTATAGACTCATAGGTGATCAGAATAGAAACTTTCCTCTTTGAAATAAAACAGATAGAAAAGCCAGTTTAAATTAGAAAGCTTTCTTTAAAAGAATACAATAAATTGTTTTCCCTTTGCTTTAACTGTTTTCTTTCTTTGATTTAATTCTTTTCTCTTTTGATTTAACTATTTTATTTATGATTTAACTATTTTCTTTCTCTTTAAAGCACAGTTAATTCAAAGATTCTATTTCTGAACAGAAGAAAGATTTTGAGAGAATATTTAATTAAACAAATAAATATGGCCTCATAAATAGGTTTTTCTCAATTATCTGAATAATTAAATTCAATTATTGAAAATAAGGATATTTATTTAATAATTAAATACTATTTAATTCCTTTTTCATATGTCTTAGGTAAAGAGGGTGAATTTAATTTAATTAAAGTGCTAGGACTTTATAATTAAATTAATTTGATCATAAGGTTTGTTTAGCCAATAGATATTTAGGAATTAAACATGATGTATGATTAATGTAGATTTAGGATTTTCTACATTTGACACTTAGGTCAAGTAGAGTCAGTCAAAACTCAAAATTGCCTAGTACAATAGGACTTTGATGATTCAGAAGAATGACAAATGCAATAAAATTGGTTAGGGTTGCAAGATGCCAATTTTGGGGTGTTACATTTTGCCCGTCTTTGAATTGATGTGCGAGAAATGCATTGATTCAAAGAATAGTCTGATGCTTGAAGCACAGAAGAATAGATTTCAAAAATTGATGATGCAAAGAATGATTGATGAAGATTTCAGAGCCATCTCTAGGATAGATCTTAACTCTCTGAAGTCTAGGTTAGATTGCCAAGACGCTGGTCAAATAGTGTTTTCGAGGGTCATCTTCAGAATGAAGCTTAATCCTTAGGGATCCAGGTTAGAATGCCCCGATACCTGATAGATGAAGTTTTTGAGAATCATCTCCAGAAAGAAGCTTGATCCTCAGGGATTCGAGTTAGAATGCCCTGATACCTAATAGATGAAGATTTCAAGAATCATCTCTAGAACGAAGCTTGATCCTCAGGGATCTGGGTTAGAATGCCCTGATACCTAATAGATTAACATACTCCACAAGACTGTCCCTAGAATGAGGCTCAAATTTCAGGAGTCAGGGTTAGAATGCCTTGATACCTGTCAAAAAAGATGGTCAATAAAGGTTTTAGGACTATCTCCAGAATGAAGCTTAGTCCCCCTATATCTAGGTTAGATTGCCCAGACACTGGTTAGATTGATATCTTTCACAAGACTATCCCCAGAATGAGGCTCAACCTTTAGGAGTCAGGGTTAGAATGCCCCGATACCTATCTCAAAAGATAGTAAATAGAGATTCAGAATCATCTCCAGAGCGAAGCTTGATTTTCAAGAGTTAGGGTTAGAATGCCCCAATTCCCAATAGATGAATTTTTGAAAATCATCTCTAGAACAAAGCTTGATCCTCAAGAATCTAAGTTAGATTGCTCAGATACTTAAAAGATGATGAGATGTAGGGAACATAGATGCCTCTATTGATTGTGGAGTATCCATTTTTGACTGTGAGGTATGAAAAACTGAACATGCCCCAAGTGATGAGATGCCCCTAGCAATGAGGACTTTTGAAAATTAGATCAAATTGATTAGAATAGATTCAATGATGTAATCATCCTACCCCCTCAGGAGCGAAATGGAAAGATGACACATCATAATGGTGATGGAGAGAGAAAAATCACAGATAGATGTTGAATCAGAGATTAAGAACTCAACAAATTATGGAAGAATTCAAAAGATCCAGAATCAATTTTGAGCGATGTCGAGGTCTGGTTGACTAAGTTTGACTAGGGTTGACCAAAGTTGACTAGAGTTGACTTTTGAGGAAAAAAGTTAAAGATTTGAGAAAATGATGATAAGATATGATTCTGACAAGAAAGTGACGTCAGAAAGTCAACTGCATAAGCGTCCGATCGCGTTAGTCCCAAAAATTTTAAAATTCAATTTTGAGCTATATAGAACTGTCAAATTTCAATTTCGATCACGAAAATGGATTTAGAACGGTCAAATTAAGTAATGGTGAAGTTTTTGTGCAAAATAGAGCACTTTGAAAAATTAGGTCAAAACCTATATAAGGATGAAAAGGTCATTTTCAAATCATTTCAACCTTTTGACTTTTGCAAATTGAGCTCTGAGTGAAAATGGTGGTCCCCTATAGTAACCATCAATTTGAGCGATCTAGGAGGCACAGTCAACTGACAGCGTACGGACCTCTAGTAAGTGGTCGATGAACCCTTCTAGCATTGTAAATTTCATTAATTTTTGTCAAATTTTTCAAGTTTTATCGTGTTTTAGAAAATGGTCCACGAGATTTCGCGTGAAGTAGTTTCTTCATGTGGCTCGTTGGGAAATCTCGCATGAGAAAGGGCCTTACCATGCCGTGCGGTGGGAAATATCGCATGGGAGAGTACCCATGTTCGCTCGAGAAACCCTTCTATAGGGTGTTTTCTCGCGTGATAGGTCATCAAAGTTTGCGCGAACATCAAATATCGCACGACCCAAAAAAATTCTTCACGCGAAAGAGAACTTTGTCGCACAAAAATATGCTTCTTTGCATGGAGAAAATTGAGCAATTAGAACATGAAATCAGTCTGCATCGCATCCAATAGCATTTGCATCAGCGTTGTCACTGTCTGTAGGATGTCTTTAATGCTTTATTGCCTTGCTATGCTTTGATTATCTCAGATTACTAATCGTGCACTGTTGTTTGCATGCTTGCAGGTTGAATTTCTAGATATTGCCTTCAAATCACACCACCCAGCCATTAGTAGACTAGTGGCATAGCTAGATGATGCAGAGACAACACATCTGGGTACTTTGGGCCTAACCTCTCTATGTGATGTACCTGAGATTTGTGTAAATCATGGATTATTAGGAGTAGTGGTTGAGCGTTTCCATTTAGAAATGAACACTTTCTATCTACCACAGGGTGAGATGACCGTGACCCCTAAGGATATCTACTGAATATTGAGGATTCCATTCTATGGAGCTAGGGTGGAGTATGAGGTGCAGCCTAGACTTGGGACACTAGCACCGAGAGAGATTTTATAGGAAGACCTTGTCCTGGGGAGAGCTATCCCATGGGAGGATCTTATAAGTACATATGAACTGACACACAGATTACCAGTGGTACTAGCATGTTTCTTAGGTTGTTACCTGATGCCTAATCATGGATAGCACGATCTGGAGTGTGGCTAGGGAAGGATGCTACAATAGATGTTAGCATGGCCCCGACATTATAGATGGGGTTAGTGCATGTTGGCCTACATGTATCAAAATATGCAGGAGGTTGTCTACCAGGAGGTGAAGAGTATGGACGCTGGGGTATTTGTACTATAGGTATGGGCATGAGAGCACCTTCCCATGACTCAGCTGATATGCGAGGACTTGAGGCAGCCTTTAGAGCCGTACATCTACAGATACAAGGGCATGATTACTCAGCCAGCGCTGGGTAAGATAGATCAGTGGCAAGCTCAACTTGATGACCTAGCAATAGTAGTCTAGAGGCTGTGGAGATTGACAAAGGCATGGGATGATGCTCTAGAGAAGCTTAGTTATATGTTTTGCTCACATGCTATGATCGGCCAAGCCATTACAGTGATAGAGAGATTCTCGCAGAAGCGGGTATGGCGACAGTTTGGCCATCCTCAAGATATCTCACAAGAGTCTACGACATATGCTCGGTTCATAGATGAGGTGAGGAGAGGATAGCTAATAAAGCTAGACTAGGGGTGGATGATGATTGATATACATGTTGGAGATTTGATTCTGAACAGTTGATTGATTGTATGTTTGTCATTGATGACAAAATATAATACACAGTAGTACTTCTATGTGTACAGATCAATATGATGACATGAAGACCAGCATGGATAGATACATGTTTTTGACATGTTTACTATGCTATGTTCATACATGTAGACCTAGATATGAAGTTTCAGTAAAGATATGTAATTCTGTTATTGACGGTTACAGTTCTGGAAGAATAACGGTTTAAGGCCGACGTATGTAACATGTTGATTGAGTTGTGCCTATCTTTAGGATATGCATGTGTATATTCATGATGAGTTATGAGTTTTTGATATTAATCTAAATGCGCCAAACATATTTCAAGAAGATTGCAAAGTTATGATTAATTTGGTGAAGCTGACTTAGTGAAGCGACGCGTCTATTCAGTTAGTACTTGCGCGGTTGTAATTATGCTTGCGCACTTAGTAGAGCCAACAAGGATGTTAAGAAGAGTCATCCTACAAGTCCCATGATCTCATACTTGGTGTATGTACTTATATAAGGTCATGTGTGATAAGAAGAGTTGCGAAAGCCAGAGATTGACAAGCAGAGCAGAGTGTTGATGCAACAGAGCTATATTTATCATATGTTGATAATATAGATGTTTATGTTGAAGCATTCAGAATACATATTAGATTGTTATATTTCTTTACAAGAGGTTAAAGAATCAATGCATAAAAGGAATTGATCAGACAAGCAGTGTCACAAATAGCAGTTTATCTTGTTGATACAGTGTGTATCAAATAACTAGAAGGTTGTAGCCTTCACCACTTGGACAGTGAGTCCTCCATCCCTAACAAGGTTATTTTAAAAGACTCCTAATAGGGTCTGACCCTTAACTAGGTCAACTATACTACTGCATTGTATTGAACAACTCCTAACAGGGTTGAAGAATCTTTTAACAGGGATTACTATAAATAGTATAGTTCTTTGCGGGTACTAATTCCCACCGGGGTTTTTACCATTTGGTTTCCCCATAACCAAATTGATGTATTGTGTAATGTGTTATCTGAATATGTATTTACTTTGTATCAAACTGGATTAATAAGTAAAAGAAAGATTCAAGTTGCTAATAATTGATTCACCCCCCCCCTCTCAGTTATCTCTAAAGTATTCTAACAATTGGTATCAGAGCCAAGTGCCTCGAAGAAGAAGCCTAACAGCTTAAGGTAGATCAAGATGGAATACTTTAGAAAAGACAGCCCTAAGTTTGATGGAGAGAACTATTTGGATTGGAAGAACAAAATGGTAACACATCTACAGTGCATTGGATTTGAGATCTTTGAGATTGCTACACAAGAGGTTGAAATCCCATCTCTGAAAGACCTTGCAAAGGATGATGCTACTAGAAGACAAAAGGAAACATTTACCAATAATGCAATTGCCAAAGAAGCCCTATTCAGCACCTTATCTGTCAATGAATTTTCCAAAATCTAGATAATTGACAAAGCATATATCATATGGAAGTATTTAGAAGACATGTTTGAATGAGATGTTCAAGCAAAGAATGCACGCAGGAAGACATGGAAGAAGAAATACAACAGGCTTGAGATGTTGCCTGAAGAGAACATTAGAGCTTATAATTAGAGGATAAATGAAGCAGTATCTGGAATCAGAAACAATGGAGGAGAAATATCAGAAGAAGATATGATGGATAAGTTGTTAACTACTTTGACATCAGACTATGAAAACAAGATCAGTATTCTAGAGGAAACTATGCAATTCTCACAAGACTTCAAGAGAGAGACTTTGATTAGCAAACTCTCTGCATTTGAGATATCAAGATTGAAGAATGAACCTAAGAATGAAAAAACCTTCAAAGCTTCAATCCACGGTAAGAAATTCTCACACATCTCTAGTCATAATAAAAATGAAGAAATTGATGAAGATCTAGAAGAGATAATTGCCATGATTGCTAAAAGAGAAAAGAAGGGAAAAGGAAAGTATGAAAGACAACTTCCATTCAAGTGTTTTTCATGCAATAAGATTGGTCACTTTGCATCTAAGTGTCCCACAAGAATCAAGAAGTTCAGATCTGATTACAAACCTAAGTATAGAAAGGAATGTTACCATGCTGAAGAAGGTGTAACTGATGAAGATTCAGGAGAAGATGAAATTGGATTTTTTTCCCTTAAAGACATGGAAGGATTTCTTGAAGAAATGGACATTGCAAATAAAGAGGAAGAACAAGAATTAGCCCTAATTTCCAAAGCAGATGTCAAAACTGATTGGATCATTGACAGTGGATGCTCACACCACATGACAGGTGATAAAGACAAATTTGTTCATCTAGACAAATACAAAGGTTTTATGGTTAGATTTAGAGATAACACTCCTAAACCTATCATAGGCAGAGGTTCCATTGCCTTGGATGGAAAGAATAAGATAGATGATGTTCTATATGTTGATGGATTACATCATAACTTGCTGAGTGTTGGAAAGCTACTTGACAAAGGCTATCATTTGGAGTTCAAACACAACAAGTGCATCATTAGCAAGAAGGATGGAGACATGATTGCATCAGGCTCTAAAACAAAATGTAATATTTTTCAGCTTAATTTTGATGTAAGTTGTTTTGTTGCAAAGGTGGATGACAATTGGTTATGGCACAAGAGAATTTGTCATATCAATTTTGACAATATAGTAAATATTATTAATGTCAAGGTAGTTAGAGACCTACCAAGCATTGCAAGACTAGTCGACACAATTTGCAAGGAATGTGTTATGGGTAAACATGTAAGGAGTTCCTTCAGAAGCAAACAGTCTTCATCTGAATACAAGTTGGACTTAGTGCATACAGATTTATGTGGTCCTACTCAAACAAGATCATACTATGGTGAAAGGTACTTTATTTTGTTTGTTGATGATTTCTCTAGGATGATGTGGGTTGCTTTCTTAAAAGAGAAGT